>CM055276.1:65430409-65722250 GCA_029237695.1 Conchocele bisecta | reverse complement strand
ACGAGTTGGCCACCGCCCGGGTTTCAGCAATGGTACCCAGCGCTAGGGTTTACCGGTCCTCGTGTTGATGATTGGGATATTTGATGCTGCTTTTAGTCACAATCTACCGTTCAGATCAAATTTGAACTTGGAGTAGTCGCGACCGACAGATGGGACCAGACCTTTTTCTGCCAAACTGTTGTAGTAGTCGTTTTCACAGCCCTCGAGTAATTCCCGACTTTGACTAGTAGTAGCGCCACCTAATTCCCCCGATTGGATTGGAACTGGAGGCTGTATCAAGGGCGTTTCGTCATTATAATCATCTATGTCATCATCATCCGCATCGAGGTAATCGTCTCTGCCGATTTCATACATGTCATTATCGTAATCAGCCATATTAATTTCTTAAAATTAATTATGTATTAAAGACAAAACCATACGGGTTTAATATAGATTCACTAAATTATGTCTTCGAGTCAATACGGTCGCAAACTCAATCCATACCGCAGACTGCGTGAGCCCCTCGGGGCAAAAGGCGTGAGACAGAGTGTCGTTATTACGAACAACCCATCGACGATCGACCAGAACCAGCAGCTCTTGGTCCGCTTCCCCAACCTCGGAGCTAACGACGTCATTGTGCCGGGGACTGTTCGCCTCGCTTTCACTATTTCGCTAACGTCGACGGACGCGGACCGAACCGTCGTTCAGAACCTGGGTCGCGCCATAGTCAAGAAGACTATGATAAAGATTTCTGGTAATGAGGTGATGTCGATCGACGACAGCGACGTCTACCATTGTTATCAGGACCTATGGAAGACGGCGCAAGAGCGCGAAAACGCTGTCTATCAGGGTATTGACACCAGCAAAAATAAGAACGTAACCAGGCTTAGAATCGGGGCTGCTAACAAGGCAGATAACAACGCGAGCGACAATGCGGTCGCGGGCGCCTACGGCAACCGCTTCTACATCCCGCTCGACTTTGAGTTGCTGGAGAGTCACATGCCCTACTATCAGAGCGCTTTGGCTGACCGCCTCGAATACGAAACTAACGTTCAACGACTACGGCCGAGTTCTCATAGCCAGCGACATGTTATCGACGTATACGATCGATAATGTTTCGCTGGAGTACGACATGGTCACGATGCCCGAACTCGCGCGATTGATCAGAACCCAGTACGCCGGGCGCGTTGCCATACTTTACGACCGAGTTCTTCGCCATCGGAAGATGACGAAAGACAAAAGCGACACATTGTGGAATATTAACGTCAACGTACCCGCCGCTCTATGAAAGGGTATACTGATGTTGTTCGAGGATGCTCGGTTCGCGTTCGGTGCTAGAAAAACCGACAAATTCTATAACCCCAAAATCACGAAGGTAGAGGTGACGATCGAGGGATAGTACCCAATCAACTCTACAGCGCGGGTCTTCGAGCGCACCAGCAGTGGGACGAAGTAAGAAAAGCAGTTTGCTGCCGGCTCCAAGCGCTTCCGGAGGTTGCCGCGGTTGCCAAAGACCTGCAGCTCTCGGCCGTCTCCCTCGCGGAGTTTCTGAATACCAAATACGCGCTATGGCTAGACATGCGAGCCAGCGACGACGACCAAATACACGGCAGCGGACGCCAAGTTGAGAACGCTAGCGAGGGTGTGACGATCCAGATAACCAAAGAGGCGGATGGAAATGGGCCATTGAACGTGTACTTATATATAATTACAGACGCACAACTCAACATCGAAGATGGCCGATACGTCTCAGCACTCTACTGATTTAATAAAAAAATCATCTAACGATTTATTAATTAATAAATTTGATAATTCTAAAGAATTAATTAAGAAAATTAGCAATCAATACCAATTCACGATTGGAGATGCCCACTCTGCCATAATATGTGGGCAGACAGGATGCGGAAAAACGGTTTTCATCCTAGACTTGCTCGAGGGCTCCTACCGCGATGCCTTTCGTCACATTGTGATCCTGTGTCCCACTGTGCGGCACAACGATACTTATTAGCGGCGCCCGTGGATATGGACCGACCCTGAGGTATACGTTATTGACCCCGGTGATAGGCTTCACGATTGGTTGCGTGGTTTATACCAAAAATTCCAGGGTGAGCCCACCCTATACGTGATTGATGATTGCTCGGCCAAGGCGGCGATGACCAAAAAGAAGGACATGCTCTCCGAGCTCGCATTTTCTGCCGCCATGCTAGGCAAAGCGTATGGATATCCACTCAAAAGTACAACGCCGTCCTCAAGGATCTGAGCGAGCAAACGAAATGGGTCGCCCTCTTTTCACTGCAAGGACCGAGACATTTCGATGACTGTCTTCGAGAGAATGACGTTATCCCAAACGCGAGGAGCGCCTGGAGGTTCGACGGATGCTTTCGGAAGCTAAGCACGCCAAGCTTTTGCTAAAGACTGATCAACCAACTACTTACGAAGTTATCAATTAATTTTATAATTAATTAGCAATTACTGAACAAATGCTGAACAATGCTGAACAATGCTTAGCAATTGCTGAACAATGCTGAACAAATGCTTAACAAATGTTGAACAAATGTTGAACAAATGCTGAACAATGGTTAACAATGTTAACAATTTGGTGCTCCGCTGCGAGCTTTGTTGCGAGCATAATGGTGATCATAGTATCGGGTGGTGTGCTTTGCAATATGTTAAAGTGATAGACTTGTTAGAATAGTTAAATTAATTTTAAGAAAAATGAACTGCGACGAACTTCTCGATCAGCTAATGGAAGAAACCTCAACTCCGACTGCCAACATAGATAATGATCCGACAGAGCAATCGGAATCAACTCCAACGGCGGTTGGTATTGGGTTGAGTGCAACGACTCCGAATGAAAATGAAAATGCGGCGCGACGAGAGCGGCTAGCTGCGCTGGTTGCTGGGGGACAATCGGAGCATTATCTCGGTAGGCGTCTCTCAGTTTTTGCAGGTGGATAAGATGTCAGATGCGGAGATCGATAAAATGTATGCGCGATACGAATCTAGGTTAGGTGCGGAGATGACAAAAACTCTCGGATCGGCGGCTATTCATTTGTACGCAACCGCCGTTAGTATACTTCTCCCTATACCAAACACCGCGGGATTGATTGACGATCTAGAGACTGACCCTTTTATAGGTCACACTCTTAGAACAGCCTGCTGCTCAATTTATCACAAGTTTGGAATGTACTTAGCTCCGTTGACAACCGCGTTGACCACGGGTAAACACTGTCAATTTGGACATATATGCCCACGAACTATAAGCCCTAATATTATAAATGATGACACAAGACACACCCGCGAGAGTGACGGAGTTGAACCAGATTGCTCCAACCCAATCGAACCCGAGTGTTACTCCGCCACTGGATGACATACCGCATATAAAAAATCCAAAAGACAGGCAGTCTGGGCGGGCGGCGGCTGCCACCCGAAAAGTTAAACAAGATAAAATACTCGCCGAGCTTCGAGAGGCTAAACAGTCGTTGCAATCGGGGACGGAGACAGCAAAACATCTGAAGACAGAGTTGAGTACACCCCCAATTCACGAATTGGAAGCACACTCAACACCCAATCGAGGTTGGGCGAATCCGATTGAACCCAAATTCGTGAATTGGAGTTGGGTTGTTGGTGGTGGTCTGGCAGTTGTTGGTGCCCTGTGCGTGTGGAAATACCCCCTATTATCGAAAAAACAACCAGCCAGTGTTCGGAAGAAAGTTACGAAACACCACTCGCGATTGGATGCGCCCCATTTAAACATTGATCGCGACCCCTTTTATATGCAATAATTATAATGGCTGAACAAGACGGTAAAATGTTAGTGAATGCGCTTTATCACGCCGTGGTGATATCGGGTTTCAGTATCGGGTATGCTCGACTACAAAGAGGCTAGGATCCGCTCCCAAATTGACTACTGCCCTAGAGACGTAGGGCTCGCGACCTTAGATGTAGCGGCCGCAGTTTGGACCCGAGATTATCTAGTTAAAGCTGGAATTCTACCAGTTAATATATGGAAATAAATGGCTTCAATCGCAGTAATAGTAGGTGGTGCGCTTGTAAACGCATTGGCGTTCAGCGGTAGCAACTTTATATTCTCTAAAATGAAAAGCTCGAACGTGGATGAGGACGTAAGCGTCACGATTAGCTGTAGAACAACTCAATAGCGCAAAGGAAGCGTGGTCGAAAAAACGAACCGCCCATCTTGACTGGGTCAATGAAGAGCTTCGCCGCGAAAATCACGCCGCACAAACTTTTCAGAACGTTGAAGAAGCCAACCGCGAGTACGCGCTGGCATATCCGCACAAAAGTCTCGTGCCGCTGGATCGTGAGCCCCAACTTTCAGATTTCTATGTACCGTCAGAGCCCCAAAAAGACCGCGAGATCGCGTTCATCGTCGTGGGAATGGGTGTGGTGGGGCTCGTCGGCTACTATATTCAATCGAGATTTTAAATTAATTATTTTAAATAACTTTTTTTATAAATATATATATATAGAACGATGTCAGTTGACGAACTTTATTTTGCTATGATTGATGTAGGCTACACTGCCCTTAAACACCGCATGGTTGGTGGAAAGGGTATGATTCGTCTGGCCCGAGATTCTCTCGAGACGTGGCGGGAGGACGAAAAAGCGGCCACCCTTGTCGCAAAGCGGATGTTAGATTCCTCCACCAATCCTGGGGGATTAGATTTTTCCCAAGTTCCTTCAGAACTTAACCCCCAATCGCGATTGTGCTTCCAACAAAGGTTTATTATTATCGACGCAGTTACCGGACGATCTAGCGAGGGCATGTTGGAGATTGTCCGATATATTAGAATACATCGCATACGATGAACACGCGCAAACTTAATACCAAACTATCGGTTCGCCTAACGCGCAAGCTAGCGAACGCGTACTATAGCCCCCGCGGCTACTGGAAGGGACTCGCTGCCATCAAGAACCTCGCGGCGGCGACCAAGGTTTCAGAAAACGCTGTCAAGGAATGGCTCAAGAAGCAGGCCATCTGGCAGATCTATTTACTCGCGCCTCACAATATTCCGCGCCCGAAATTCGACGTGCCGGTACCGAACCAAGTTCACCAAGCGGATCTCCTGTTTCTCCCTCACGATCACGTCGGTCGTAAGACGTACAAGTACGCGCTGACAGTCGTTGACGTAGCGAGTCGTTATAAGGGGGCTGAGCCGTTGGCCACTAAAGAGTCTAAGGAGGTGGCCGAGGCTCTCTCCCGAATATATAAGAGGAGTCCTCTCAAATGGCCGAATCTTCTCCAGGTCGATCCCGGCCGCGAGTTCATGGGCGCGGTCTCTCATCTATTTTCTAAGCACGAAGTTTCTGTCAGACGCGGCCGCGTCAACATCCACCGGGACCAGGGGATCGTGGAGCGGTTCAATCGAACCCTGGCTGAGAGACTGTTCGGACACCAATACGCTAAAGAACTTGTAGACCCTCATTCGCGATCGACCGAGTGGGTGGCCAGACTGCCCGCCGTGGTCTCCGCACTGAACGGAGAGGTGACCAGATTGATAGGTAAGAAGCCCGTAGATGCTATCAAGTTTAAAAGGGTGACGAGCGAGCCCTCTGCCGTCTCGCGCGGGCGACCCGTTGGTTTAGAGGAGCAACGGCTTCCATCAGATATTGACGTCCGGTACCGCTATCAGCCGGGAGAGCTCGAAGGTGGAAGCCGCCGCGCGACTGATCCCGTGTGGTCTCTCAATGTATATCATCTAGATCGATCTATTACCAAGCCCGATGAGCCCGTGCTCTACTATTTGGATGATGGGCCATCTCGAGGGTTTGTTCGCGAAGAACTTCTCGCGGTGCCTTCTGACACCCAGCTACTCCCGGATCGTCAGAGTCTTTAGATTGCTAATTTTCATAATTTTTTACAAAATTATTAAATAAATCATTAGAGAGGTTCTGTATGTATTCCGTCTGGTAACACACGTCTTTTATCGTAGTATGCCGAGAGTCCTAATTTTTGTTAACAGTACGTTTTCATAACACCGTCTTTCATTTTAAATCCCCTATTTTGTGCTACATCTATAATGTGTTTTCCATCTTCTGTAGTTTCACTTAGTACTCGTTTATATCTATCCCAATTTAAATTGTTAGTTCTCTTGGACATTCCTTTCGCAGAGTTTTTATTAATAGAATTAAATTTTTCTACAAAATAACACTTACTAGATAACGCTATCGCCCTACTATCTCCGCTAAATTCCATTTTGAAAAGTCCGGGCTCTCTTTCGCTCCATTTATCCCAAGCCAACCATTTCTTTTTTTCTTTTTCAAACCCGTCTAGTAAGTTAGGTCTAATCAAATCCTCTATCGTTTTTCCACTAACTCCTATATACATACTATCCGTATCCATCTGTATTAATTCAAAGTCTTCTCTTTTTACGTATTTGTCAAGAAATTCGTAGTAAAATTCCAACATTCTCAATTTAGCTAGTTGATAAACCGCTATTCCACAATGGAATGGTCTCTTTACCGCACACCTGGGTTTTCTTGAAGATATTTCGTACGCATCTCCTATCTCTTCCAAATCGTCAAAGAATGCAGATCTTAATGCTTTGTCAACACAGGTTTCGTTTTGTGTATATGTCGTATTTAAATGTCTCTCCGTTGCCTCTATCATTTTTCCACAACACGAGTTTCCTAATAATTTCATTATGTCGGCTACTGGTTTCTTATTTGGTTCTACATCACCCGTTCGTCTTGCGGCTGTAACTTCTTTTGCGAACCATTCGAATGGTTTTCCGCTAATATAATCTATAACACGATGAACTCCAGTTATTTCTAGGCCGTGTTTTAAATACCATTTCAACAGTGGCGCGTACAGCAATACTTTAGTGGCTGTCATAGATCCCACCAATTTTTTTCCATCTCCTCTTGTTCGGCCAGTATCTTTTAAATATTTTAACATGTGTGTGGGAACTTCATCAACCTCTACTTCTCTGTTTATAAATATTGGGGACATTTCAGAAAACTTATCTTTTAAGTTGTGTGGAACTTCTATATCCACCTCCGCAAACCCAAACCAGTCTCCAGATAAAACTCTTTTACAAAACTTTTTAATAAATTTAGGGTTATGTGGGGTATCTATATGGTGTATAGTTTCTCTCCCACACGGCATCTCTTTATTTAACGTAGATAAATATAACGCGTTTGCGTCGTACCCCAAAACAGCCTTGCACGGTTTGGAACCCACTCTAATATTTGAAACACCAGCTTCTGCATATCGTGTAAATACTATTGATGGACCGCCAACTAGAGCGTCCTTATCATTTCGTATGTTTTCTTCTGTTGGTGCATATAGAGCATCCTCCGGTATAATCGTCTTTGAAGATTTTTGTTCTTTAATGGTTCCTCTCAATAAATATTGTATAGCTACTCCAGGTAGTGTTACCGCATCTTTGAAAATATCCACACCTCTGTGTTTATAAAATTCATTCACACATTTTTTCCACCGCTTCTAGGAACGGTGCTACATCTAAATCGTTATAATATTTCAACCAATCTCTGAAAGTTTTCATATTATTTTCTTCGAAAATTCTACGACTGTTACTTAATTCTGTTTCATCTATTAACATTTTCCCAGATAGTTTGGAATAACAATTCTCTATATCCGGTAGTCCTGGGTAATCCAGTTTGTCTAGAGAATCGAACCACTCATAAGGAAAGAAAGATTTCTGTCCTTTGCATTCGTAGGCTTTTATCCAACTATCGTAACTTACACCGGGTCCTAGATAAAGTATTACATCAAGAAATCTAAACTCTGGAGTAAATAGAAATATTGTTGCGTTTGCACGTTTTCCGACCATTACTTTATGTGTTGTTGATGCCAGTTCGCCTACTAGGTATTTCTTTATTAAGTTTATATCGTACTTACTGCTGTTAAAACCTATAACCGGTACTTGCTCTATCCACTGTTCGATCTTGGCGATTTGGTTTTTACGTAAATGTTCTGTATTAAACCCATATCTTGACCACACTTCTTCTCTTATAGCTTTTCCCCTGACTTTCAAATCTTCTACGAATTTTTCTATAAGTTTTGCGGGATCTTTATCACAAATATGAGTTACTGTTCCTGAGAAATTATCTCCTATACTAACGCTTACCGGAACGTGCTCAGCTTCGTACTCTAGATTATTACCGAGAGTTTCAAATTCTGGGTTGAGATATGCCTCAAAATCGTATACTATCTGATATGGATAAAGAGTAGTGTCGCAACCGATCTTTATGTCTTTACCAGTTCTTTGAAATTCGCATTCCCACATAACTACTAGGTTGAATTCTTTGCTTCTTCTAATAAGTGTATCTCTTCTCATAGTGGATGCGCGTTCTTCTTTTCTATGCTTTGCATGAATCTCACACCCGTGCCAGTAACAGCCGTGATATTGATATACGGTATTGGTTTCTGGACAGTATCCATCTACTGGAGCTCCTAAAATCCATCTTTCACCCCCGTGTCCACACTGTTCGTGGTGAATGTGAATTCCCTCGCGCTTTTCCACAGAGTACATCCAATCGATCGCCCCATAAATGTTAGAACTTTTTGAGTAGAACGCTTTCTCGAACGACGAACGCGGGCGCTCTAAATAATTACCATCACATACTACTTTTGTCTCACCTTTCATAAATTTTGGTCCGTGTCTCTTCATATTACTCGCTTTCGTGAATTTCTGCTTGCAATTATCGCAGGCGTAAATTTTAGATAGGTTTTTAAGGTTTTTTATTAGAAATGCGTGATTATTAAACAGTCCTATTGTCATTGGTTTATTACCTATTGCCTTATAGTGCGCTGGTACCTTTTTCAACCACCATACGTTACATTCGGTAGGTTGATATACTTCTATACCGATTTTAAAAAACTCTTCAACCTTTTTCAGATCTGAAAAAGGAATTGGTGAAACCACATTACTACCAAAATATTGCTTACTAAGTTCTTTCGCCTTTTCTGTACATCTGTCTGGTCTTTTATCTGTCATATGCATAGCTAGACACCTGAACAGACAAAGGTCGTCATTATACTTATCTAAAGAATACATAGCTTTTTTATTCTTCAGCCATTCTGGAAGTTCTCCTCCTGCTGCTTCTTTGGATTGTAGTCCCAAATCTTTTCCCCTACTACCCTGTATTAGCTTTACGAAAACCTCTACCCATCTTACAAACTTCCACTTTGTATTCGGTCTGTCTATTTTATCGGACATTATTCGTGTTTGCTCCTTATCTGACAGCCATTTTTTAACGGTTTTCATTGATGATAGTGGTTCGCTACCACCGAGATTTTTGTGCATTATTATAGTTACAGGTTTTCCATTTTTAATTTCCTCCATATGTTCTAGCTTGTAAGAATATGAATATCTCAAATAAAAATTGGTTGTTATATACGGAGCGAGTTTCTCGGACATGCGTTCAGACTCGTTAATGTTAATGTTTTTACGAAAGGATAATGTAACTACCCGTCTTCCATTTTCTACCTTTTCCAATATTTAATCGTGAGCCCCCAATATTTCTTCACCTTTTTCCACTAACGCGCGAACGAGAGATTTTTTCTTATTATTTTGTATTGGGCCACCTGTGTGTCTAATTTGGGACAAATTATTGGTGCTTGAAGGTTTTATTACACTAGCCCTTAACTCCGAAATACTTTCTTTTTGAATTCTGTTACCAACTTCCTCCGCTAGTGAGAGGTTTGTAAATGCCCCTCTTTTATAGGCGCGGGTAAACCGCTTCATAAACGCCTCATTCTTTGTGGCATTTATCAGCTTTGTCAACCCCCTAACTCTCAACCGTGTTCTATAAGTAATCCCTAGAGATTCGGCTTCTCTTCTCAAACTTTCTATTTCTGCTCTAGTTTCTGGTGTTATCATATTTTCTGTATTATACTTTTGTATATATACTTTTGTATAACCTATGAAATTTATCTGTTCAATTGGACGTCAAAAATTTACATAATGTGTTTTTCACGTCCAATTGAACAGATAAATTTTATATACATATATAATGGAGTGTGAGACTTGTTGTAAGACGTTTACGCGTAAAGACTATCTACGAAGGCATCTAGCGAGACGTAGAAAGTTTCCTTGTGTCCCCCCACAATTTCAATGCCCTAGATGCCCTTGTAAATTCGTTAGTGCCCAAACTCTTTGTAGACATAAGCAACTACGCTGTCAGGTGGCTAAAGGTGAACGTGGTAGACTAGAGCTGGTAGAATTAGTTGCTGATCTGCGAAATAAATTAGCTATATCGGAGAAGAAAAATGAGGAATATAAACTATTGTACTTGCATGAATGATTTCGACTTTTTTCAAAAGTCAATTACCAATATAGTTGGGACTCCCTCTTTTCAAAATTATTTTCTCCAAAAATTCATAAATTTGCTGTCGGGAGACCCAATTTTGCTCGTTAACCAATTGTTTGATTTTCGGGGGTGGTGGGGGTATTATAGAGGGTTATAAATGATATCACGGTAGGTGGTATCATTTTGACTCCCTTACTACTACTGCATTTGGTGGTCTCTGTATGTTCGCCCAAACTTCTGTCGTTTTTGCGAAGAATCGATTTCCGTGTCTCCGACACGGAAACCGATTCTTCGCAAAAACGACATAATTCTTTGCCAAATTCCATGTACCATCAAATACAGCTCATGAAGACGCGTTTGCTTTTCCATATTTCATCAAAATCCGTTGAATATTAAGAAAAATATCAAATAATACTTACTTTGGAGTGGGTGACATTGTTGTCGTTGTAACCACGTGATCATTCCCCTTGATCCTGACTTTATTGTTAGTTGTGCGGGTGGTTGGTTGGGACCATGCAAAGGGAAATTTAACGATGGGGTTCATCCTTACCGACAGGACTCCAGATAAGGAATTAGTAATTGAGTACTGTCACTCCATCATTTCTTAAGCAATTGGATATTTCAAAATTTTAATTAGGTACATTAAATCCCACTATTGTGTACACATCAACATACAGCACTTATTGAATAGTTTGCTTCGAAATGAAAACATGTCGTTGCATTTCATTAGAATTGTCTCCTTGGAGACAATTCTAATGAAATACCAAGATGTGTTTTCATGGAAATAAGAAAAATATGCTATATGTGTGGTCTGCTTATTGTTTTCTGCAGCATAATAAATGTACCACAAATTTGTATTTGCTTTTTGATACTCGCTACTTCTGATTTCAATTGGGTTTTTGGCAATTTTAATTGGGTATTTAAGCAAATACGCAGCTTATCTGGAGCGAAACATACCGGAATACCAAAATCCCTAGTTTGGCACTCAGATATATGTTTTGGTTTTATGATATATGAGAGTTGAACCTGGTTATGCCCATTATAAGAAAAGTAAACATATGTAGTATCCTATTACTTGTATGGGATGGGACTAAGTGACTCTGTTGTGGTCAGGATCAGGTTATTATACCCACTTTTTTGTAAAAAAAAAATGGGTATATTGTTTTCGTCACGGGTGTCCGTCCGTCCGTCACGTTTCTTGTAACTCGAAAAACTTTTTCACCTTCATACCTACGCGCCTGATATTTGGTATGTAGCTTCGTTATAATGTGCAGATGCGCAAAGTGAATTCGGATTTTTGATCCGACCCTCCATCATGGATTGTCTCCCCCTTTCGGACTAAGAATTTCCCATTTTTTCCTTGAAACTCGAAAAACTTTTTCACCTTCATACCTACGCGCCTCATATTTGCTATGTAGCTTCGTTATCATGTGCAGATGCGCAAAGTGAATTCGAATTTTTTATCCGACCCTCCATTATGGATTATCTCCCCCTTTCGGACTCAGAATTTCCCATTTTTTCCTTGTAACTCGAAAAACTTTTTCACCTTCATACCTACGCGCCTCATATTTGCTATGTAGCTTCGTTATCATGTGCAGATGCGCAAAGTCAATTCGGATTTTTCATCCGACCCTCCATCATGGATTATCTCCCCCTTTCGGACTCAGAATTTCCCATTTTTTCCTTGTAACTCGAAAAACTTTTTCACCTTCATACCTACGCGCCTCATATTTGCTATGTAGCTTCGTTATCATGTGCAGATGCGCAAAGTGAATTCGGATTTTTCATCCAACCCTCCATCATGGATTATCTCCCCCTTTCGGACTCAGAATTTCCCATTTTTTCCTTGTAACTCGAAAAAACTTGTTCACCTTCATACCTACGCGCCTCATATTTGCTATGTAGCTTCGTTATCATGTGCAGATGCGCAAAGTGAATTCGGATTTTTCATCCGACCCTCCATCATGGATTATCTCCCCCTTTCGGACTCAGAATTTCCCATTTTTTCCTTGTAACTCGAAAAACTTTTTCACCTTCATACCTACGCGCCTCATATTTGCTATGTAGCTTCGTTATCATGTGCAGATGCGTAAAGTGAATTCGGATGTTTCATCCGACCCTCCATCATGGATTATCTCCCCTTTCGGGACTCAGAATTTCCCATTTTTTTCCTTGTAAACTCGAAAAACTTTTTCACCTTCATACCTACGCGCCTCATATTTGCTATGTAGCTTCGTTATCATGTGCAGATGTGCAAACTGAATTCGGATTTTTCATCCGACCCTCCATCATGGATGATCTCCCCCTTTCGGACTCCGAATTTCCAATTTTTTCCTTGTAACTCGAAAAACTTTTTCACCTTCATACCTATGCGCCTGATATTTAGTATGTACCTTCGTTATCATGTGCAGATGCGCAGAGTGAATTCCCATTTTTGATCCGACCCTTCATCATCGATTACCTCCCCCTTTCCCACTCAGAATTTCCCATTTTTTCCTTGTAACTCGAAAAACTTTTTCACCTTCATACATACGCGCCTCATATTTGCTATGTAACTTCGTTATCATGTGCACATGTGCAAAGTGAATTCGGATTTTTTATCCGACCCTCCATCATGGATTACCTCCCCCTTTCGGACTTAGCATTTGGGGAAAGTGGGTATATTGCGATGGCGCGCCATCGACTTTTTCTAGTTCTAATTGCAGGGCTGAATACTTATTTGTTTATGTAATGGATTTCGCCCATCATCCACCCCACCCCCACATCCGTACATAAGGATAAGTGCATGCAAACTTACTCCGTATATCCTAAACATTACATCCACATCCATCTACATCCATTTAGTCGAATGTTGGACAGAGCTGACATAATGTTGGCGCCTGCTCTGTCGATAGCATCGACAGTTTTGGACATACATTGGCATATTGCATTCGTGTAACTTATGATATGTTAGCCATGGATCTGCAGCGCTCCAGATAAGGAATTTGGTATTTCAAAATGTTAATTGGGTAAAATAACATCATACTACTGTTTACACATCAATAGACAGCAATTATTGAATACTTTTCTTCGAAATGAAAACATGTATAGGAATTTCATTAGAATTGTCAACCTGACACCAGTATACCCACACAACTCGTTGCGGGGGTATAATCATTGTACTGATAGTGTCGCGGGGTGGTATCAGGCTATTTTCATATGTAAATGAGGCATGATATTTTTTAATTATTTATACTAATTAAATGCGTCCCGTGAAAAAAAATATTTTGGACAAATTATAAAGTATGAGCATTGCACATCAAAACATAAATACAGATAATAAATAGTAAAGTCCGTTAACATTTTAAGGAAACACGGTTATCGTCCCTAATATCAGTGTGGAAATTTACACCTGATATAAAATGTATAATAATGCCAATCAATACGTGGGGTAATGGTGCATGAATGTTTATTTTGCCAGAAAATATATCATATGATGTTTCTGATATAAGGAACAGTTTGTGCCTACTGAGTGGTCATGTGCCTTTAAATGGCCATTGTTATAGTGTTCTCAGGTTCGGATATCCAACTTTAAACGTCCCAGGGATGGATCAAGGACGCGGCTGTTTCTGTGTGTAGATTAACACTCAATACCTACACATGGGTTAAGTTATCTCTTCGGTTGGCATAAGCATCTGACACCACATAAAAACTGCCAATGAAATTATTTAATTCCTCAGTTTTAAGCAAATAAATATAGACAAATGCCCATCTTCCAAATTATAAATGAGTAAAATACGCATAACACATATTTACAGTTTGTTGTTGGCACAGTAATAGTATGTTGAACTCACTTTTCCAATGTGGAGTTTATCACGTATGTGGTCAATGACCAATACTCTGGATTAAACAGAATCAAAACGTAATTAGTTAGTTCATCAGCCTATTAAGACTATCAATTTAATCACCTTTATATGCACAAAGCATGTCCTGAAATGTATAACACTAATTGCAACATGTTTGTGCAATACATGTATTTTCGTTATATGATGTTATGACAAGTCTGAATGGCCTGCTAAGGGCGATAGGTTGGGAGCATGTGAATGGTAATGTAACGACGTGTTTCATCCGGAATCACAATATCGCTGGTTTCGGTGGCCTTTATTGTTACTTGACAAATACCCATTATGGATGTAGTAGGATTAGTACTAATCATATCAGTTTTATGCGTTTGGAGCTAAGTGACTGTGATGGCGAGGACCTGACACCAGATCAGGTTATTCCAATTTCAGGGCTGTATACAAAATATTTTCCTGTAAATAGTCAGTTCTGATTGTGGTATCCTCCATCTGTATAGGTGGCATATGGGATTCGATCCCGTTAACCCAGCATACAATGACCTTAGCTGTTGACAGGCCGCGCACACTATTACAGTGTTGCCATAGAAGGCCATATTAGGTAGATTATATAGAGAATAGTAGGTTAGTGTCGTGAATGGGAAAAATATATGGCAAGGCTTAGGAAACGGGATGGGCGAGGCTCTGCCGAGCACATCCTGTTTCCGTGCCGCGCCAGATATGTTTTCCCATTCACGACACTAACCTAATATTCTATGTATCCCGTCAACACTTACAAATGGCTTTAAAATGCAAAACAATAACCCCAGCCACCGCGCATATTCATACGCAGTGATTAGGTCGTATTGACAGGATATCAAAAATGTTTCACGGCTGCGCACCGTATTTCACGGCACATACGCACAGTGTTGACGGGATAAATATGTATACTGTGACTTCAATAAATGACACGAGGAAATGTATAAAATGTTGACATTTTTGGGGGCCATGTTGGATTTCTTACTTGTTTATTGATTTAAATCGACCAAGGGTTATATTATCTATATTATTAAAGGCATGTAATGCACGTTTCATGCATGAACGCAACTAGACTGCGTATGGCATGATGAGTACCAAAAGCATTTGCCAGCAGATATATACGTGGTAAATATTGGCAGCCATATTGGATTTATACTATCTGTACAGGTCTATATTATAGTATATTATATAGATATATATGTATAATAGCGCTCATACGCCACCAATGTGTGTGTTTCCAATAGTAGGACAAATACATGCATCAGTAAACTTTCATAATGTCCAGAACAAAGCAAACTGCCTTTAATGCAACGGACGGACGGACGGACGGACCGGACGGACGGACGAGAGGACGGACGGACGGACGGACGGATGGACGGACGGACGGACGGACGTTCCAACATTTTGCGTTTATGGGGTATTTCCATTGTTTGAAGAACAATGAAAAAGCCCCTAAACAACAATAGAGTTTATGAGCTTACGGAATATTACAAAGGAATCTTTTGTTCCTAACCACGCCCCTAAGCTCTCAAAACCCAGGACGGACGGACGGACGGACGGAGCGACGGACGGACGGACGGACGGACGGAGCGACGGAGCGACGTAGCGACGGAGCGACGGACGGACGGACGGACGGACGGACGTTCAAACATTTGGGAGTTATGAGCTTTTTGTTCTTTAAAAGGATTAGCTCCTAAATATCAATGGAATTACGAGCTTACCGACTATAACAAAGGAATCCTTTGTTACTAACCCTTACCCTAAGCTCCTAAACCCCCGATGTTGGCCCGGAAGGACGGACGGACGGACGGACGACGGACGGACGGACGGACGACGGACGGAACGGACGGACGGACAGACGGACGACAGACAGACAGACAGTACAGACAGACAGACAGACAGACAGACAGACAGACAGACAGACAGACAGACAGACAGACAGACAGACAGACAGACAGACAGACAGACAGACAGACAGACAGACAGACAGACAAGGACAGACAGGACAGACAGACAGACGAAGACGACGACAGACAGACAGACAGACAGACAGACAGACAGACATACAGACAGACAGACAGACAGACAGACGACAGACAGACAGACCGACAGACAGACAGACTGACAGAAACACAGAGAGAGAGAGAAATCACGACAGAGACAGACAGACACAGAGAGAGAGAAAGAGCTAGAGGGAGAGAACGAAAGCTAGAGAGAGAGACAGAGTCAGACAGACAGACATAGAGAGAGAAAGAGAGACAGACAGACAGAGGGAGACATAGACAGAGACATAGACAGAGACAGAGACATAGAGAGACACAGAGAGACATGGGTGTGGGAGAGAAAAAGATGTTTTACAATAAATACGGCATAATGAAACTCCATTTCGTTGCAAATTGTTTTTCTTTTTTTCCATAACATATTCAATGTGCATTTAAGGCATTTGTACACAAATCATTTGAAACGCAAATTTTCAAGCGTCTCTGTAAATGGTTCTGTAAAATGTGTGTCTAATTGTTATTATTATTATTACATAACAACCCCCCCCCAAACAAAAAAAAACAGAACAAAGAGGGCCATGATGGCCCTAATTCGCTCACCTAAATCCATGAACTCCAGAGGAGAATGTGACATTGAGTTCATATGCGTTTTAAAAAATTGTGCTATTTTTAGATGGCGGTCATCTTGGATTAAGCGATGACTCTCATTTTACCCATGTGGTTCCTGAGAAAAAGACGTTCAAAATCTCGAATAAATGGAGCTTTTGGCCATCATGGATAACATAATCATCCGATTCCGACAAATATTACACCAGAGCAATCGCCTCATCGATACATTCAATTTGATATATGACATGTGCATATTTGGTCAAAAATAAAATTTGACCCCACGGGCCACGCCCATTTTTGATCCCGGGTTACCATTTTAACAGCTTTGAAAGTGCAATCTACGTCGATCATTCCTACCAAGTTTCGTCGAAATCTGGCTGGCGGTTCATGAGAAGATTTTTTTAGGAATTTGTACTATTTTTAGACTTTTTAGGCTTCACCCATGGACCATAACTGTGAAGTTTGGCAACCATGGGCCAAGCGGTTCGTGTGAAGAAGAATTTTGAAATCTCTAATAAAAGAACTTTCGGCGGCCATCTTGGATGAAATGACCATCCAATTTCGACAAATAATGTAACAGAGCGATCGCCTCGTTCATACCTTCGATTTGATATAGACATGAATATATTCGGTCGAAAATAAAATTTGACACCACGGGCCACGCCCATTTTTGACCCCGGGGTCACCATTTTAACAACTGTGAAAGAGCATTGTACGTCGATCATTCCTACCAAGTTTCGTTGAAATCCGGCTAGCTGTTCTTGAGAAGAAGATTTTTTAAGAATTCATGCTATTTTTAGACGGTGGCCATCTTGGATTAGCGACGACCTCCATTTTAACAAATCTGCAAAGGCTTCACCCATGGACCATAACTTTTAAGTTTGGCTACCATGGGCCAAGCGGTTCATGTGAAGAAGAATTTTGAAATCTCTGATAAAAGAACGACCTTTTGACCTTTCGGCGGCCATCCTGGATGACAAAACCATCCGATTTCGACAACAAATGCACCAGAGTGATCGCCTCGTTGATAACTTCGATTTGATATATGACATGACCATATTCGATCAAAAATAGAATTTGACCTCAATTTGACCCCACGGGCCACGCCCAGTTTTGACCCCGGGGTCACCATTTTATCAATTTTGAAAGAGCATTGTACATCGATCATTCCTACCAAGTTGTGTCGAAATCCGGTTGGCGGTTCTTGAGAAGAAGATTTTTGAAGAATTTGTGATATTTTTTGACGACGGCCATCTTTGATTACATAATGACGTCATTTGAACAATTTTGTAATTCCCCTACCTAAGGACCATGACCATGATGTTTTGTGACTATAGGCCTAATGGTTACCGAGGAGAAGACGTTTGAAAATGTTCACGGACGGACGATGGACGGACGACGGACACATTGCGGTAACAATAGCTCACATGAGCTTCGCTCAGGTGAGCTAAAAAAAGATATTTATTTGAAAACCGATGTCGGTTAGTTAATATATACTGTTTATAAAAATAGAAACTTATTATTTATCTGTGTATGGAAGTACGGATAATTCCGAAGCTGTGTATGGAAGTAGGGATAACGGAAGCTGTTCATGTATTCGTGCATTATCGCCCTTGGGGACTGTTCATCGTTGAGATAAAAGCATATTTAGTCTTCAACGACAACACAAACATTTTGAAATGCAGTAACTTCGTAAGCTATATTCATTATACTTTACAATGTTATCTTCATTTTGTTTTAGAGGCCCAAATTATTGATCGCCCGTATTAGTAAAATACCACCTGTCGTAAAACACCTCCTGCTTGGTTTACGGTAAAACAAATTTTACACTTTCAATCATATGTTCTATTTAGTTTTACTGAATGGTAATTTTGCACATACGCGTAACATAAAGCGGGCTACTTCGTCGCCCGTTTAACAACATTATCTAGCAAAAACCCACACCTATGGAGCAGTATTGACAATAATGGTCGCCATACTGAATTCAAGATGGCGGCCAAGATAGGGATGATACCAATTTGTTTTTTTTGTTTTACTGTGTCTCAGAATGAAGATAAACATTAAATTCAAGACTATAGCAACAATTTCAGCAAATGCATGTTTTTGATTTACTGACACCGACTATATAACCAAACACCGGTCACACATGTTTGGATGGATTTTTTTATCAGCCGTCGACTCATATGTGGCTGTGACTGAAAACATATGGCTACATATAGTTATCATGGTTATGGGATTTGTGCCCATGTAGCTCCTGGTCAAATAAAACACTCAAATATAGAGATAACGATCTATATTGCCTATTATAAGCATTACGGGCGTTTCATTTATGGAATGGTGAACAGTGCAGCTCTTGATCAGACTGTTGCGGGTGCACAGGCTGCTCTGGATCTACACTGGTCACAAAACCCATAAGCACAATTTCTCCAGTCACAGCCACAGGTGTGTAATGATGTCAAGGTTTTAAATCTATTACCTGTTTACAAAGTCCTCTTGCCATAAATGTCAATAGGCCGTCGGCTATAGTCGACACACATATAAGCAAATGGTGAACAAATAGAAGGACGCTATGCATGTACATGTTCAAGCATACTGGAAAGGCCTACGTGGCATGTATAGATAAAGAGGCCGAGAGCCACACAAAATGCATGGACGTACATTCACACATTTAGATCTAACTGCGGCCAGTGTGTACACAGACGGACCTTGACGGAATAATCCTACACGTGTTCTCCCTTTCAAATGCAATGCATTCATCATGTTCATAAACATGATAAATAATAGTATATATATATCGTTATCAGGCAAAAGTAGTGTGGTGGAGCTACACTGCTTACAAATCCCATCAGCCCATTTCTCCAGTCACAGCCACATATAATATGTACATGGTGGAGTCCTTTAGCTTACCTTGATACTAGAGCATCCGTGATCTCGGTCCACTAGCTGAAGCTGTTTGCTTTGACCGTGGCAAATGGGGAAATTGTTTACCAGGGGGAGTAACCATGGGTTACCTAGTGACCGTGATCAGCTCGTATTCAAAATTACCGTCTTATCAAATAAACGCCTGAAAATTAAAGGGGCATATCAGGATTTTTTGAAAAAGATACTATAAAAAAACGTGTTTTTCATCACGGCGTATGGTTATGGTTTCTGCAACCAGTTAAGATCCAAATCACCCTGTGCATCCACACAGTCTGATAAAAAACGGCACTGTTCGCGATTTTATCAATGAAACGACTATCACGCTTCTAACAAGCAATGCATATCGTTACTAGGCTACAAGTATCTGTTATTTGATCGGAACATACACGTTAGTTTATGTACGTACGTTAGTAACACCTTGCATTGCCTAATAACTAATGAACCGATTTTAATAATATGTTGCCTCAATGTGTGTCTGAATGGATGGTATTTTATTTCACATACACCACTCGTTTAACACCCAATGTCAACAATGTCACTGAAGACTTACGTTCACATCGTTTGTGAGGCATATGCGTTAAAATGCGTAACTTAACTATTTTTCTTAATAGCTCGACGGGATCGAACGTCGTTTAAACTTGATCCGATTCAAATTTCTCTACAACATGTTCAGACTAACTACACACGCAATGCTGTTAAATTCGGTATTGGCGGACTCGTAGTGTTAACGGCTGGAACATGGTCATTATTAAACGTAAGAAACCTCAGTCGTATTGATGAAACAACATATTTACCTGAGACATGATGGGCGCCGCCATTACTGCATCGTAAACAATCGACCACGTGATCCCATACCTTGTTATTGCCCAATACTCGAACACTGTACTTGTAATAAAGGAACTTGGTTAATTGAGTCTGAGCTGCGCTACATCTCAGGCTCAGACAATCAATTGCTTGATTGCGCGTTGGCATTTACAAGTAGTTGTTCAGGATGCATATAATCTGCTATCAGAGGGGATAAAAACTACCATAAGTTTGCATGAAAATGGGATAAAATCATGGTATACTGATATTTTGTCAATCCTTGAGACGTTAAAGCTGGATATTGCATTTTTTTCTGCCAACTCATTTGCTCCAACATCATTGCCAATACTTGTCAGGAAAATTAAATTGAAATTAGTAGAGCAGTTTCAAGGGCAAAAGAGAAGACAAAGTTAACTACTGGTAAATTATGTTCTTACTTTACATTTAAATATAATTCTCAGTTAGAGCACTATTTAGATGGTATTGACAATTTTGAAATGCGTAGCGCTAGCCAAGTTTCGTTTAAGTGCTCATAAACTAAAAATAGAAACTGGCAGATACAACAAGACTCCAGTAGAATCTAGATTGTGTGAGAATTGTATGAATAATTCCATAGAAGATGAACTACACTTTTTGTTCAATTGTCCACATTACTCACAATAGAGAGCTATTTTAATGTCATATATTTCATCAGAATGTCCTAACTTTTCGAGTCTTTCAGTATCAAATCAATTTATTTGGATTCTAGCTTGTGAAAACACTAATATTTTGAGAGAACTAGGCAATTTCCTGATTCATTCATTCGAGAAACTCGGATAAATCTAGTCTCATACATACATTAGTGGCTTTTATTGCGGTAGTGATTGTTCACAAGTTTACATTACATGTATTGAATTTTTATTAGCAAAGTTTTTTTTAAAAAAATCCAGGCTATTGGATTGGCGAAAGCCGGGCGGGCGGGCGGCGGGCGGCGGTCGGCGGGCGGTGTCCACAATCAATGTTAAGTTTTCGTGTTTGAGTCCATTTCTTTGTTACTGTACCACCTAGGACCACCAAACTTTCACAGCTTCATAATCAAGGGGTACCAACCACATATCACTATCCAACATGTTACTTTTTTTTTAACTTGACCCATTTTTTCCGCGCAGTCGACTTAGCCATTTTCAATGTTAAGTTTTCGCGTTTACAATGTTAAGTTTTCGTGCTTAAGTCCATTTCTTTGGTACTGTACCACCTAGGACCACCAAACTTTCACAGCTTCATAATCAAGGGGTGCCCACCACATATCACTATCCAACATGTTACTTTTTGTTTAACTTGACCCATTTTTTCCGCACAGTCGACTTAGCCATTTTCAATGTTAAGTTTTCGCGTTTACAATGTTAAGTTTTCGTGTTTAAGTCCATTCCTTTGGTACTGTACCACCTAGGACCACCAAACATTCACAGCTTCATAGCCAAGGGGTGCCTACCACATACAACTATCCAACATTTTTTTAAATCCAAAGGATTTCGCCGCATCCGTGCAATAAGACTTATATAAAACATGGATCTGCGTATATTTTGTCGAATTTATTGTAAGTTAATCATGAATGGGCCATGTTATCAGGGCATGACTGGTTAAAGGTTACGCACCGATATTGCTCTACTTAATTGATTGCTGATATTTGCGCATGCGCAGGTTATCCTGACATGTAGACAGTGTGTCTCCTTGAATTAACACACGGGGGAAGTGGGCCAGACAGGTCCAGACAGTGATCTCCGGCAGTTAGCACACTGCGGAGATCAAAGGATTTCGCCGCATCCGTGCAATAAGACTTATATAAAACATGGATCTGCGTTTGTGTTTTGTACACATATGTAAATTCTATCACTAACCCGGAACAATGAATTTGCTAAATATGGTAGCGTGTACTATATTTTACTATTTTATCCCGTCAACACAGTGTGTGTGAAACATTTTTGACATCCTGTCAATACGACCTAATCACTGAGTATGAATATGTGCGGTGGCTGGGGTTATTCTTTGTGCATGTTAAAGCCATGTGTAGGTGTTGACGGGATAAATAGAATAGTATGTTAGTGCCGTGAATGCCGTTTCCTAAGCCTTGCCAAATATTTTTTCCCATTCACGGCACTAACCTGCTATTCTCTATATATTGGACTTGTGAACCAATCAGCAGCAAGAATGTCAAAGCACACTGTCCTCGATTGAATGTATCTGGGTCATTTAATGTCAAAGCACACTGACCTCGATTTGGTCGACATAGACCTACTGCGTATTTATTTTGAGTGCGGAATTTTGCGCTTTCCAATTTCCTTCTTTGCATAGCTCACAATATGGGTCATGCAGTAACTATAATTCTTATTTGATAAATAAATGTTACGTATTATGAATCTCTAAACTGTAAGCTGCATTTGGTAGACAAATGCTATATATAGTAAATAGTTCATATTCATATAGTTCATATAGTGTTAGAGACCGGATATAAGCATTTGCTTACATAAACTGTTTAGTTTCTTAGGCTCTTTTCGTCGTGTACGTGTACATAAAATCTAATGCAATCGATGTTCCCGGTATTTAGCCGGTACCCATTTACAGCTGGGTGGACTGAAGCAGTGTGGATAAAGTGTCTTGCTCAAGGACACAACGCACGCCTCCGGTTCTGGTAGATATCTGGTATATACTTAATGTTAGCTATTGAAGGGTATCAGGATTTAGTACTGAGAAGAATACCATTACTTAAATTTGTCGATTACGATATTAACAAAAGCACCGAGATCATGTTTTAACAATTTTATTCTCGGATTGCATCACATTTTGAAGTTTCAATATGTTGGGTCTGATATAAAAAAAATTGTTTATATATTTTGTTCGTTCATCATTAAACATAGAGCAGTTAAAAAGGTAGTGAAATTCATCACCTATGTCATTTGAATTACAAAGTGTGCATTTTCTGTCTGAGATATCAATACTATTCCAACGACCAACTTCTATTGGTAATTTGTGATTGTTAGTACGGAATCTTATCAATACCATATGTTTGGGTTTAGGTAAATTTATGAGATACTTTTCAAAATATATAGATGTTTTAAACAAGCTGTGTGTTTTGCCCTTTGATGACGAGCGATTCTGTCCATTTTTGTAAATATTGATCTTTAAGTGACTGTAATGTGGCCTTCGGGTATTGGATTTCTTGGTTTAACATCAAATCAGTTCGGCCTACACTATTCACAATATTATGTACATAATAAAACCATTTATATTCATGGGGGTAATTTATCACAGATTTATATGCTAGATTGCTGAGTTTGGATTGCTTTCCTGTTTTTAATAATACAGTAAATCCTAAAGTCCTCAATACCACAGAAATTATTATAAATAACCGTAAACACGTGTCCAGAAAATTGTCATACTTCAATATTGTGACGTCACGCTAGGTCGCAATACAATAATGGCAAGCAATCACATTGCTTATTTGGCCATGTGTTGGGTGTTAGAAAAGTGAAAGCATGCCAAGTCTCCCAAGCTACACAATCCACCTAGGTGGACAAGGCATAGTGAATAAAAACTGGTGCAGCCCTAAAATCTTATCCCTGCTAAAACCTATGAAAGTGTGCACGACATAGTGATGAAAAGAATGTTAGTACGGTTAAAAGGAAAAGAGCCTCAAGTTGCCTATGACTACATGTGACGGGAGGGAATTCCACCCGGTAACTGTCCGTGGGTAAAACGAAAGCTTTTGGTAATCAACTGTGGTGAGTGGATTCTTGAAGGCTATGTGATGACGGTGTCGTGTATGCATTGTTTGCGGTGTCAAGTAATGGGAGAGGATACAGCAACATGGTTGTTTACCATCTTGTAGAAAATGAAGAGACGACAAGCTTGTCTCCTCTGCTCTAGGGATGCCCACTTTAATTGTGACATAATGTTAGTCACCGTACCTGGAGTTTTCGCATAGCTGCCTGTTACAAATCTGGCCGCCATACGCTGCACATCTTCTATGTTCTGCACATCCTTGTGCAGATAAGGGTCACAGGCTGCTGCATTATACTCCACGATCTGTCTAACTTGGATGCCTGTCTTGTTTCTGGACGAGCAAGCGGGATGTTCCTTTTTAGGAATACAATAGTCTGGATAGCTTTGCTCGTTATGTTGTTTACGTGTGGGGAACATGATAAGTCATGCGATATTTCTACCCCTTAGTATGTTGCTTGTACTCACTGTTGTTAAAGGCTGGTTGTGAAAAGTGTATTTAATTTACAGAACCTTACGTGACCGAGTTACGTGCATCATATGGCACTTGTCAATGTTAAGCGACATCTCCATCTATTCTCCTATTCCGATAGATTATTTAGGTCATCCTGTAGTTGTACAGCATCTGTTAGTGAAGTGACTTCTTTATGTAAAACACAGTCGTCTGCAAAGAGCCTAACCTCGGATATAACAGATGCTGGCAAGTCGTTAATACAGAGAAGAAACAGAAGACCTCACAAAACAGGTCCCTCCGGGACACCCGATTCCACTGAAGCTTTTCTGGAAGAAGCACCATTCACAACCACTTGTTCGGATCTGTTGCTCAGAAATACCTTGATCCAAAGATTGGTGGAACCCCTGATACCATAGTATGAAGCCTTGTATAGGAGTCTACCATGATCAACAACATGAAATGCCTTGCAGAAATTCATGATGGCAACATCAACCTGACCTTCCTGCATGGAATGCACAAGATCGTGAATAAAGCAAACCAATTGTGTCTCACACGATCGCCGAGCACGGAAGCCATGTTGGTTATCGACTAGGAGTTGATGGTTATCAAGGTGGTCAATGATATTGCTACATACAGTGTGCTCAATGAGCTTACAGGCAATATACGTGAGAGATACGGGCCTGTAGTTGCTTGATTTGAATGTCCCCCCTTCTTAAAGATGGGTGTGACGTTTGCTTGATTCCTGTCAGATGGGACAATTCCAGTATTTATGGACTTATTAAATAATGCAGTAAATACTGGGGCAATTTCGTTGGCACATTTTTTAAGGACGCATGGTTATGGGGATTTAGATTCAGCAACAATGTTCTAACCCCATTCTCTGTTACAGTTATGAGAGACATGTCTGGGTACGGGCTTTGACTAAGGTCGGGAATATCACTGTCATCTCTTCTTGTGAAGACAGATGAAAATTGCCGATTTAGGATCTCAGCCTTATCATTGGCTTCTGACTTGAGTATCCCACCTTCCCTCAAGGGGCTACTCCACATGAACCATTATTTAAGCTTTTAATAAACCCCCATAATTTCTTGGTTCTGCCGTGCTTATGCTCAGTCGGGTCGCAAATAATATTATTCATATCATCCCAGTAAGATTGTATTGACTGCTTCTGGATTAGTGCCTTGATGTTTTTAACTTTGAAGAAGATAGTATTATTTTTAGTCTTTAATTTCTCTATTAGCATGATTAAGCCAATGGCTCATTTAACCAATGTGATTGTCGGAATGGTGCGGTTAAAATGCACCGCATGTAAACATCCTGTTTTCATTTCTGCAACAATTTTCATGAAGTTATTTCATACTGAATCAATTTTCAGTGTTACGCTACAGAATTAATTTAAAACGGAGGATTGTGAATTAATTATCACAATGCATCTTATATATTTGTGTTCAATAAAGTAATACATCAGTAATTCACCATTGTAATCCGAACCACCACCGGACACAAAACAAAATATCCTCTCACACACACCGGCCGGCCATCTAAATTTGGCGTCCGCAAAGTTCCGGTCTATATCCCATATTGGGAACAATTTGTATCACCCCCCAATCACCCTCCGCAGTTTTTGTCTCTGCTTACACTACATCCCCGACCCCCACTAACCCGAATTTTCTGTATGTAACGAAGGGCGACTTACGTGACTTAAGTTACAGACAGACTTGAACCTGGACATAACGGACCATGGACATAACGGACCAGCACATAATGGACTAGATTTCGGACTAGTCATGTTTCGGTGGACGACTGATCACGTGACGGTTAACTGATACAAATATTTATATTTCGCCGAAACAGGTAATCGTCAGAAATAATTGTATCCGGTCGAACATTCTAACGATAAATCCTTGTTGTGACAAAGGTCCGATAACCTATCCAAATAATTATATTCCGTTGAACACGATACTAATAAATGTAATTATATTACCAAGAACAGATAACCGATAACAATAGTTATATTCGGTCAAACATGTGTGTGACCAAGAACAGATAACCGATCAAATAATTATATTCGGTCGAGCTTTCTTCAGACCGAGAACGGATACCAGATGGAATTATTTATATTCCGTTCAAACAGAATACTGTAAGAAATAATTGTATTCGGTCGAACATTATTGTGACTCGGCCAGGACATATACTCGATACAAATACTTATATTTGGTCAAATATTCTTGAGAACAAGAACAGGTAACCGATTCAAATAATTGTGTTCCGTCGAACATTATTGTGACCCAGGATAGATACCCAATACTAATAATTATATTTAGTCAAACATTTTTGTGACCAAGAACAGATAACCGATGAAATAATTATATTCAGTCGAGCTTTCTTATGGCTGAAGACGGATACCTGATATTCTGTCAAAACAGATAACCGTAAGAAATAATAAATATTGTATTTTGTCGATCATTCTTGTGATCGTGGTCAGATAACCAATCCAAATATTATATTCCATCGAACTAAATTATGACCAAGAATATATACTAGTAATAGATCCAAATAATTATATTCGGTCAAACATTCTTGTGTGGGAGGACAGATAACCGATACTAGGCTAATCATTATATTCGGTCAAACATTCTTGGTGAAGGACAGATAACCGATACTAATAATTATATTCGGTCATACTTTCTTGTGGTGGAGGACAGATAACCGATACTAATAATTATATTCGGTCATACTTTCTTGTCGGGAGGACAGATAACCGATACTAATAATTATATTCGGTCATACTTTCTTGTCGGAGAGGACAGATAACCGATACCAATAATTATATTCGGTCATACTTTCTTGTCGGGGAGGACAGATAACCGATAATAATAATTATATTCGATCAAACATTCTTGTCGGGGAGGACAGATAACCGATACTAATAATTATATTCGGTCAAATATTTATTTTTCGGGGAGGACAGATAACCAATACTAATATATTCGGTCATATACTTTCTTGTCGGAGGACAGATTAAACAACCGATACTAATAATTATATTCGGTCATACTTTCTTGTCGGAGAGGACAGATAACCGATACCAATAATTATATTCGGTCATACTTTCTTGTCGGGGAGGACAGATAACCGATAATAATAATTATGATCGAGGTCATTCAGTCGGGGAGGACAGATAACCGATAATATAATATTTTAAAACATTCTTTCGGGAAATGATTAACGATCTAATAATTATATTCGGTCAAATATTTATTTTTCGGGGAGGACAGATAACCAATACTAATAATTACATTCGGTCAAACAGTCTTGTCGGGGAGGACAGATAACCGATACTAATAATTATATTCGGTCAAATATTCTTGTGGCTGAGGAAAGATTTCAAATACTAATAATTAAATTTGATCAAACTATCAAAATAGAATCGCGTCGAAATAATGTTAACAAAATAGGACACAAATTGATACCTACGAAAAAGGAAACAAAACACTAAATGTGTGCTTATTTTCCCCATATTATACCGTAGACTACACATTATAATTCGATTTTATATAAAAATAAATGTATTGTGAGTGTGGTGGTGTCTATTTGTTCTTGATGTTCGGAATGGCAGTAACGACCTTTTTTAATTTATTGTCAAGGTCACGATTGTGTGTTCACTATTTGTCCCGCTGCTTTATATTTTCCCACCATAATTTGTGAAGAATAAAAACAGATCACCAATGAATCTAATGCATTGTGAATAATTTTGATTTGAACACGGATACATTTTTGTTTTATTATTGACACCGGTTTATTGTTGCTGGAGTGATCCGGCACCATATTAGTGTCGTGTAACATCACTTTAATATCGTGTAAAACTACACCAATGCCGACTAACACCACACGATACCACATTGTTGCAGTGTAACACCACAATCGTGTGGTGTAACAGCACACCGTCGTATTTGGTTGGTCAAGGAAATCGTGCGTCCAAATTATTGCATATCGTGTGGAATTTGGTGTCGTGTGCGTGCCGTATGAAGACAGTGTCGTGTTCGTTCTTGTATGCAATTACACGATGACCCCACTGTAAACATTAGTTCATAATTTATAATTATGTGCACAACTCTATAAATGTCATATCGTCGGGTCAATATAGTATATGACCTTGACAGAATTGCAACAAATCGTTTTTGAAGCGGGTGACCACAACAAAATTATATAATCGGCAATAATATACATCTATGAAAGTTGTAAAATTAGGTCAAATCCAAGATTTTCATTTATAGTATACATATATACACGAATGGTATTGTTGAGTTGAGTATTAACCTTACATAACAAATATGTATGTATACCCAGCAAACACACAACGTAACCCCAACGTTACGCGAATGTCGTAATCAGGTTGCGTGTTCAACAACAACTTTTTTAGGTAGTTGAGGTAACGTTTTAATATTAAGTTATCGTAAAAACGTTGCTACAACCAGCTTTATGAAAGTGCCAATTACGTCCAATTTACGTTGTTAGTTTAACATTTGGTGACAACATCTTATCAACGTTGTCGCAAAAACGTTTCCACAATAACGTTGTTGCAACCGATTAATTGGAAGCTCTAATTACGTAACATTTATGTTGTCATATGACGTTGCATGCGACTACGTAATTACAACGTTATCTCCGAGACGTTGCCGCAATAACGTTGCTGCAACCAATTCTATGAAGACTCTCATTACATACTTTTCACGTTGTCATATTACGTTGGATGAAAACATCAAATCAACGTTGTCGCAAAAACGTTTCCACAATAACGTTGCTGCAACCAATTCTAGGAAAACTCTTATTACGTACTACTCACGTTGTCATATTACGTTGGGTGAAAACATTATCTCAACATTGTCGCAACAACGTTTCCCCAATAACGTTGCTGCAACAAATTCTTTGGAAGTTCTTAATACGTAATATTTATGTTGTCATATGACGTTCCATGTGACTACGTAATTACAACGTTATTAACGAAACGTTGACGAAATAATGTTGCTGCAACCAATTATCAGAAAACTCTCATTATGTACTATTCACGTTGTCATATTACGTTGGGTGAAAACATCTGATCAATGTTGTCGCAGAAACGTTTCCACAATAACTTTCCTGCAACAAATTCTTTAGAAACTCTTATTACGTAACATTTATGTTGTCATATGACGTTGCAAATGACTACGTAAATACAACGTTATTAACGAAACGTTGACGAAATAATGTTGCTGCAACCAATTATCAGAAAACTCTCATTATGTACTATTCACGTTGTCATATTACGTTGGGTGAAAACATCTGATCAATGTTGTCGCAGAAACGTTTCCACAATAACTTTCCTGCAACAAATTCTTTAGAAACTCTTATTACGTAACATTTATGTTGTCATATGACGTTGCAAATGACTACGTAAATACAACGTTATCACCGAAACGTTGCCGCAATAATGTTGCTGCAACCAATTCTAGGAAAACTATCTTCACGTACTATTCACGTTGTCATATTACGTTGGGTGAAAACATCATCTCAACGTCGTCGCATAAACGTTTCCACAAGAACGTTGCTGCAACCAATTCTAGGAAAACTCTCTGCACGTACTATTCACGTTGTCATATTATGTTGGGTGAAAACATCATCTCAACATTGTCGCAAACACGTTTCCACGATAACGTTGCTGCAACCAATTTTTTGGAAGCTCTTAATACGTAATATTTATGTTGTCATATGACGTTGCATGTGACTGCGTGATTACAACGTTATTACCGAAACGTTGACGCAATAACGTTGCTGCAACCAGTTATCAGAAAAATCTCATTACGTACTATTCACGTTGTCATATTACGTTGGGTGAAAACATCTTATCAACGTTGTCGCAAAAACGTTTCCACAATAACATTGCTGAAACCAATTCTTTGGAAGCTCTTAATACGTAATATTTATGTTGTCATATTACGTTGCATGTGACTAAGTGATTACAACGTTATTACCGAAACGTTGACGCAATAATGTTGCTGCAACCAATTATCAGAAAACTCTCATTACGTACTATTCATGTTGTCATATTACGTTGGGTGAAACATATGATCAACGTTGTCGCAGAAATGTTTCCACAATAACTTTGCTGCAACCAATTCTTTAGAAGCTCTTATTACGTAACATTGATGTTCTCATATGACGTTGCAAGTGACTACGTAATTACAACGTTATCACCGAAACGTTGCCGCAATAATGTTGCTGCAACCAATTCTAGGAAAACTCTCTTCACGTACTATTCACGTTGTCATATTACGTTGGGTGAAGACATCATCTCAACGTCGTCGCATGAACGTTTCCACAAGAACGTTGCTGCAACCAATTCTAGGAAAACTCTCTTCACGTACTATTCACGTTGTCATATTACGTTGGGTGAAAACATCATCTCAACATATTCGCAAACACGTTTCCACGATAACGTTGCTGCAACCAATTTTTTGGAAGCTCTTAATACGTAATATTTATGTTGTCATATGACGTTGCATGTGACTGCGTGATTACAACGTTATTACCGAAACGTTGACGCAATAATGTTGCTGCAACCAATTATCAGAAAACTCTCATTACGTACTATTCACGTTGTCATATTACGTTGGGTGAAACATATGATCAACGTTGTCGCAGAAATGTTTCCACAATAACTTTGCTGCAACCAATTCTTTAGAAGCTCTTATTACGTAACATTGATGTTCTCATATGACGTTGCAAGTGACTACGTAATTACAACGTTATCACCGAAACGTTGCCGCAATAATGTTGCTGCAACCAATTCTAGGAAAACTCTCTTCACATACTCTTCACGTTGTCATATTACGTTGGGTGAAGACATCATCTCAACGTCGTCGCATAAACGTTTCCACAAGAACGTTGCTGCAACCAATTCTAGGAAAACTCTATTCACGTACTATTCACGTTATCATATTACGTTGGGTGAAAACATCATCTCAACATTGTCGCAAACACGTTTCCACAATAACGTTGCTGCAACCAATTTTTTACGTAATATTGATGTTCTCATATGACGTTGCAAGTGACTACGTAATTACAACGTTATCACCGAAACGTTGCCGCAATAATGTTGCTGCAACCAATTCTAGGAAAACTCTCTTCACGTACTATTCACGTTGTCATATTACGTTGGGTGAAAACATCTTATCAACGTTGTCGCAAAAACGTTTCCACAATAACGTTGCTGCAACCAATTCTTTGGAAGCTCTTAATACGTAATATGTATGTTGTCATATGACGTTGCATGTGACTACGCGATTATAACGTTATTACCGAAACGTTGACGCAATAATGTTGCTGCAACCAATTATCAGAAAACTCTCATTACGTACTTTTCATGTTGTCATATTACGTTGCGTGAAAACATCTGATCAACGTTGTCGCAGAAACGTTTCCACAATAACTTTGCTGCAATTAATTATTTAGAAGCTCTTATAACGTAAAATTTATGTTTTCATATGACGTTGCAAGTGACTACGTAATTACAACGTTATCACCGTAACGTTGTTGAAATAATGTTGCTGCAACCAATTCTAGGAAAACTCTCTTCACGTACTATTCACGTTGTCATATTACGTTGGGTGAAGACATCATCTCAACGTCGTCGCATAAACGTTTCCACAAGAACGTTGCCGCAACGAATTCTAGGAAAACTATCTTCACGTACTATTCACGTTGTCATATTACGTTGGGTGAAAACATCATCTCAACATTGTCGCAAACACGTTTCCACAATAACGTTGCTGCAACCAATTTATTGGAAGCTCTTAATACGTAATATTGATGTTCTCTTATGACGTTGCATGTGACTACATGATTACAACGTTATTACCGAAACGTTGACGCAATAACGTTGCTGCAACCAATTATCAGAAAAATCTCATTACGTACTATTCACGTTGTCGTATTATGTTGGGTGAAAACATCTTATCAACGTTGTCGAAAAAACGTTTCCACAATAACGTTTCTGCAACCAATTCTTTGGAAGCTCTTAGTAAGTAATATTTATGTTGTTATATCACATTGCATGTTACTACGTAATTACAACGTTATTACCGAAACGTTGACGCAATAATGTTGCTGCAACCAATTATCAGAAAACTCTCATTACGTAATATTCACGTTGTCATATTACGTTGGTGAAAACATCTGATCAACGTTGTCGCAGAAACGTTTCCACAATAACTTTGCTGCAATAAATTATTTAGAAGCTCTTGTTACCTAACATTTATGTTGTCATATGACGTTGCAAGTGATTACATAATTACAACGTTATCACCGAAACGTTGCCGCAATAATGTTGCTGCAACCAATTCTAGGAGAACTCTCTTCACGTACTATTCACGTTGTCATATTACGTTGGGTGAAAACATCATCTCAACGTCGTCGCATAGACGTTTCCACAAGAACGTTGCTACAACCAATTCTAGGAAATCTCTCTTCACGTACTATTCACGTTGCCAAATACAAAGGTGTGAAAACATCTCCACGTTGTCAAAATAATGTTGCTGCAATAACGAAGTGTGATGTGCGCATGAATAGTTATACAATGACTTGCTTTCCAGCGTTTTGACGTAACGTTGTGTGACGTCAAATGTGACGTCATGCAAACTTTTTGAAATCCAATTACGCAGCTATTTCTATGAACCAGATATATTTGAGTACATGTTTGGAATGTGTTCAATCACATTAACATTCTAGATTAGTCAAGACCCTTTCCAAATATTCAAATAACTTCACTTTGACTGTAATAAAAAATTAAACATTTTGCATGGTAGCTCGTGGTTTCCAAGAAAACAGGCGCGCAATTACGAGTGTTCTCTTCACGGTGTATTATTTGTCAGGAGTTGATTACGGGTTTTCTCTTACAGCGAAACCCGTGCAAATAATGTGCAAGAGTGTAATAAAACATCATCTCCACGTTGTCAAAAACGTTAAGTTGGGTGAAAACATCATCTCAACTTTGGAACAATAACATCGCTGCAATAACGTTGCTCCAACCAATTCTAAAAAAGTAATCATTACGTACTGTTCACATTTTCATAGCAATGTGTGACAACATAATACCAACGTTGTTAAAATAACGTTGCTGCATAAACGTTGCTGCAACCAATTCTAGCGAAAGCTCTCATTACGTACTATTAACGTTGCCAAATACCAAGGCGTGAAAACTTCATCTCCACGTTGTCAAAATAACGTTGCTGGAATAACATTGCTGCAACCGACACTAGGAAAGTTCTCATAACGTATTATTCACGTTGTCATATAGGCATGCGTAACAAAATCATCTCCACGTTGTCACAATAACGTTGCTGCAACAATGTTGCTGAAACCAATGCTAAGAAAGTTATCATAACGTATTATTCACGTTGTCATATAGCATTGCGTGACAACATCAAATCCACGTTGTCAAAATAACGTTGTTGCAATAACGTTGCCGCAATAAATACCACGGAGGTTATAATAACGTACTTTTCACGTTCTCATATAGCATAGCATTGCGTGACAACATCGTCTCCACATTGTCAAAAGTAACGTTACTGCAATAACATCGCTGCAAACAATTCTTGGAAAGTTCTTGTTACGTATTGTTCACGTTGTCATATAGCATTGCGTGACAACATCATCTCCACATTGTTAAAATAATGTTGCTGCAATAACGTTGCCGCAACCAATGCTAAGAAAACTTTCATTAAGTACTATTCACGTTGTCATATTACGTTGGGCTAAAACATCCTCTCAACATTGTCGCAAAAATGTTTCCACAATAACGTTGCTGCAACCAATGCTGTGGAAGTTCTTATTACGTAACATTTAGGTTGTCATATGACGTTGCATGTGACTACGTAATTACAACGTTTGTACCGAAACGTTGCCGCAATAACGTTGCTGCAATCGATTCTAGGAAAACTACCATTATGTACTATTCACGTTGTCATATTACGTTGGGTGAAAACATCATCTCAACTTTGGAACAATAACATCGCTGCAATAACGTTGCTGGAACCAATTCTAAAAATGTAATCATTACGTACTGTTCACATTTTCATATAGCATTGTGTGACAACATAATACCAACGTTGTCAAAATAACGTTCCTGCATAAGCGTTGCTGCAACCAATTATAGCGAAAGCTCTCATTACGTGCTATTAACGTTGCCAAATACCAAGGCTTGAACACATCATCTCCACGTTGTCAAAATAACGTTGCTGCAATAACGTTGCTGCAACCGACTCTAGGAAAGTTCTCATAACGTATTATTCACGTTGCCATATAGCCATGCATAACAACATCATCTCCACGTTGTCACAATAACGTTGCTGCAATAACGTTACAGCAACAAATACTACGGAGGTTAAATAACGTACTATTCACGTTCTCATATAGCATATCATTGCGTGACAACATCGTCTCCACATTGTCAAAATTACGTTCCTGCAATAACATCGCTGCATGCAAACAATTCTTGTCATATAGCATTGCGTAACATCATCTCCCAGTTGTGAAAATAATGTTGCCGGTAATAACGTTGCTGAAACCAATGCTAATAAAGTTCCAACAACGTACTTTTCACATTGTCATAATAGTCATATAGCATTGTCTGACAACATTATTTCCACGTTGTCAAGCTATCTTTAATGCTCTGTATAGTATACACTAAGACTACCAGGGTCGATCATATATAATTTATATGGATATTCAGTCACATGTATGATGCTATTACATTTGAAACAATACGTCATATTCTCTAAGGACAGTCCTTGTTACGACCAACCACGTAAATTGTCTAGCACGATGTTCATGTGAATGATAGTTGAATCGTGCTGAGCTGTGACCACTCATTTGAACCATCACCTAGATTATGTAGATGTTTATATTAATTATTGAACTTGGACAATAAGTTTAGCGACAACCCATGTAAATTGTGAAGCATGCTATACATGTGACGATAGGTGAATCGTTCTGAGCTGTGATCACTCATTTGAACCATCACCTAGATAATGTAGGTGTTTATATTAATTATTGATCTATGACACTCATTAGAACGAAAACCCACACAGTGAAGCCCTGTGTACATGGGAAAGATAATTCAATCACGCGGAGTTGTGGCCACTCATTTGAACCGTCACCTGGAGTATGTATTTATAATAATTATGTAGATGGGACAAAAGTTGTACCGTTAACCCACGTACATTTTGTAGCACGGGTGTACATGTGAACGATAGTGCAATCGTGCTGACCTGTGACCACTCATTTGAACCGTCATCTGGATCATGTAGGTTTTTATATTAATTAATGACCAGAGACAATCATTAAACCGACAACTCAAGCAACGTGTGTAGCACCGTGGACATGTGAAAGATAATTCAGTCACCAATTCGATCGTGGTGATTTTTCGCAGTCCCCAAATGGTCCACCTTTCTCGTCGGCATGCTGGTATCTTGGTCAAAACGCCTTCTCTTCCCACGGAAACTGTCTTGGAAAGTTAGTTCGATAGCTCATCTTGTTTTTTTGCGCAAGTGAATGTAAATGCTTTGATTTAACGACGGCACTGACTCGATGACCTTGCATGACGGGACCCCAAGTTATCTTGCCTAAGGACACGCCGAATCCGCCATTCGCAGCGCGTTTTTGTTTTGTTTAGCTTATATTTAACGGCGGCACTGGCTCTAGGACATTGCATGCCGTCTCCCAAGAATGGGAGAAAGAACGGAGGTAGAGATTTTTTAGAGAAGCCGGTAATTCGTATTTACAGAGCAACTACGAAATATCGGTACCCATTTACAGCTGGGTGAACTGGAGCAGTGTGGATAAAGTGTCTTGCTCGCAGCGGGTCGACTAACGAATAGTATTTAAACATTCGAGATACAGCTGAGTAGCTAATACAATAAGGCCACAAGAACCAATCAAAATGGTGAACCTGGTTAACAGATGGAAGGGGGCGGGACTAGTTAATCATGTGACCCGCAGCAGCTACGGATATTTGGATAAATCAACATGCGGTTCGATGTTGCGCATGCGTGCCAGCCTGTGTAAACAGTTTAACTGCCCAGTATATATATGCATGTATTAGAATACAAGGCGAGATTCGATTTTCCGTACTATGTCTATACATGTGGTCTGCCTTATAAGATCTGTCAATATGCATGTATAACTTTTTCCAAATGTCGATTAAAGAGTGTAAATATTATTTTTTTTTTTTTTTTTTCAGGTTTTAAAATATTTATTTTCCGCGTAATAGGTTTGTAGTGGGTCGGGGCCATCCCACACAAACCGTGCATAATATACATGTAATAGTCGGATACAAATACAAAATATACAATTACAGATATTCACACTCTTTTGCTCTTGCAGTACTGGGTAGAAATCACTGTTCTATTATTGTTTAAGACTTCATGGTTGAGTGGTACAATAGAATCGTCATTCATGAGAGACCTGAATTTTCAATAAAAGACTTGCACGTGTTATTAAAAAAGACAGTAATATTTATTATAAACCCGCAGATGACAATGTCACTCTCCAGCTCTGCTAGAGCCAAAGTTTGATTTAGCATATGTAATACATGTAATTGATTATATGTTATCATTCATATTAACCATGATCCAACTGAACCAGCCCCATTCTGTAAAAAGTGAAGTTCAATCCTACTGTGCATCTACATGTTTAAATTGTGTGTTAACCCTTTCAACGCTACATTAATTTATATAGGTGTTGTTAAACAGTGTAGATCCAGACGAGCCGGCTCATGATGAGCTGTATCATCAGGATCTGCACTCTTTGCAAGTAATTTTCATATTTGTTAAACAAAAAATAATTATAAATCAATTATTTGAAAAGTATTTTGTGTTGAATGGAATTGACCGAAAATTAATATATTATAATCCATTACAGTTATTTAGGGCTGAAAGGGTTAAATGTTAAAGTTGTTGGTAACATTGTGTATTGACAAGCAAATGTACAATCTGTTCCGATCCCCACACTATGTTATGAAACAAAACGCGGCTGGTTCCGTCAGACCATGGTCTTTGCTTGAACCTGTATTACTCTGTGCAGATTATCTTCTACAGTAACTAGATTCATATTTATAATGTCTTTATTTCCCAAACCTATAATATGAGGTGGAATGGGGAAGTGGGGAGGGGGTGGGGAAGGGGTTAAAACAAAGAAAGAAAAAAACACACAAAAGCAGAGATTTATTATAGCACCCGCAACTAGCTCAGCTGAAAATGAAATCTTATTTTGGTATTTTTGCTACATAAATAAAACTTGTCCAATGATAAAGTCTTCCCATTTTTTTGTAAAGTTTTCAAGTTTGTTGTCCATTATTGCTGCCTTCCTGTATGTTTCATACAATAGTTGAATTCGATGCTTCAGTACGCTGCGACTTGGAACTAGTTTTGAACACCGGTAATAATAGAGATAGTATTTAGTTTCCAATAGTATGAATTGTTTGAAGATACTTATTGTTTTTTCGTAAATTGTAATAAGATGAATGCTTTTTCGTTAATTGTAATAGTTATATTTGTTGTCGTTAACCATTCTTGAAGTTCCTTAAATATGTTTGTTGTAACCTTACAATCCCAAAACAAATGTTTTATTGTTTCCGAAAACTTGTTACAGAATGTACATAATTAAAGTACTGACAATTTTAATCTTATTTAGGAAATCATTTGTGGCCAGAATATTGTGGTTTATTCGGTACTGGAGTGTAAATATTATAATATGTGCCTCAATGCAGGGTCCATACATACACGAATTCATCTTACGTTTTGTAAAACAATTCTTGGTGTGAAATTATCAACTAATAATGTAGGAGTTTATGGTGAACTATGTCGATATGCACTGTACATTAATAGATACGTCCGTATAGTCAAGTACTGGTTTAAATGGATCAGGACAGAAAACTGTATATTAAAAGTGGTATACATGTATAATAATGCTCTATTAGATTGTACAAACGGTGCTAATAACTGGGCAACAAAAGTTAAGTATTTGCTGGAAATAGAAGGGAATTAACTAATCTATGTATCTTTTTATCAGAAGCGTTCGCTATAAGAAAACGCTTAGTCATGCATTATTAACCATTTCATCCAGAAACATATGGCATTGTCTCTTGATAATATTGTAGTATTAAATTAATCGAAAAAGGTAATGTAAATTTGTCAAATCTTTAAAATAGCGACAAACATTGCTGCTCATGATGGGACGGCTCATTACGAGCCGGCTCGTCTGGATCTACGGTGTTTTCAAATGTTAGCCTATTGTATGTATGCATGGTTGAAAGGGTTAATACGTTCTTTCCACTCTCTGCTAAAACACTCATGGTGCAATCCATATGATGTCATGTTCATTCATTATGTAATGTATAGTTGTGTCACTATCTGCATTCAACTGTAGATATGGATAATACAATATATTAGTTTCACTTTCAGGGCGGCCATTTTTAAATCTAATATGTATATATATATATGCGGTTAAAAACTATACAAAATATAAATAAAATAAGTAAATTAAAGGTCATCTAAAAGGAACTGTTTTGCGAGGTGAAGCGTTATAGTTCCGGCACTGACCAATATGAATTCACGAGACGGCAATATGGAAAATATATCACGTTGAATTGTATTTCAATGGGAAACGAAAGTATATAATAAATAAGGAATATAGCATTTCAGGGCGGCCATTTTTAATTCCAAGATGGCGGCCAAAGAAATTGTCGAATTGCTCCGTAGGCGACGTAGAGTTGCTTGTTTTCTTAGAAATCAAATATCACGCATGAAACTGTTTTCGATCAGTGCGAGGGTAATTGTATTAATGTGGAAATATGACAGACGGACGGACGGACAGACGGACACTGCCAACTGCATGAGCATACCTCATACAAAATGTGTATGTATATAACGAACCTGCTCATATGTGCAACTTGAGTGCACAGGTGGAAGACTCGGACCTAGGACCCAATACATGGCTCATTTGAAAAACGTTACCACACCCATCCATTTCCTTACAATATACAGTATAGCCTATAGTGTCTATTATACGGAAATTGGTGGGTGGAGTAACGGTTTACAAATGAGCAATTTATCAGATCCTAGATCCTTGATCTATGTGAGCTATAAGCACTGGTGCTGCACTTCACACAGGCATACAATATTCACGTCGAAAAATGCACCAGTTTCTTGACGAGATGCCACTCATCTCTACTTAGAGTGATCGCATAAACGCATCTTTCGTCTAGAAACCGACACAAATTTAAGTAAATGGAATTTGTCCAAATGTACGTACATACATAATGGCATAAAATCAAGTACTTATGACGTGGGAGGGCGAATTTGTTTTGTTTATTTTTATTTTTTTGTTTGAGAGGTTCGTCTCTGATTTTTTCAAGACGCCACGGGAGAGCCTCGCCCATCCCGTTTCCTGAGCCTTGCCAGATAGTTTTCCCCATTCACGGCACTAACCTACTATTCTCTATAACTCATTCGACCTGATATTCGTGTACTGCGATAACGCCAACATTTCGAACGTCTTAGAACGAACTATTTTTATTTTATAAAATCACCAACGTTATCATTAATGGAATAGTCTGAAACATTAAATGGTGTACCATAATACTACTGTAGAACATATAAATAGCAGTATATATATACTCCTGTGACCGAATAAATTACTTTAAATATTTGTTTGTTTTTTAGATACACCGCATCATTAGCATTGGACACTAACGCGTGACTCGAAGTTTTGAAATAATAATTAATAAGCTATAATATGTAGCCAACGGGCGTTTTTTAATTTGTAAATCTGACACAATTATATAGGAGCTTGTTTATTTAATTTTCCCATAATAACATACTTGACCTCATCCGCGGGAGACTAGGTTCACATAAAGACAATGAAAGAATCTAGACAGAATAAGTCGATTACCAACCCGTACGGAAAATGTTAATCTTATGGACACATTGCACAGACTTGTGACCATCCATGAGAAAATGGGCTTATAATACATTACGTTATGGGTTCAAAATTTATTGACTGAGGCATAATGCATGTTTCCAACTAAATAGAGAACAGTGTAGAACCTGATCAGACTAATCAGGGTTGCATGGCCACAGACTGTGTGAAAGTATTCCCATACGGAATCTACTTATACAAGCTTATAAGTGGCTTATAAGTCAAGTATAAGCCACTTATAAGTGGCTTATACTTCACATATAGTTTTGTAAAAACTGGAGTAAGTGAGCTATAAGTATAAGTGGCGTATAAGTCCACATCAGGTAAACTTATAACTGGCCTATAAGTGGCGTATAAGTCTGGAAATACTTCTATGTGGCTTATAAGTATGCAATATTCATACTCATAAGACATATACAAATGAGAACATAAAATTCTCACAAAAGTTGAAAAATGCCAAGTCCAAAATAAACGGCAAATAATTCTAAATTAAAAAAAAAATGAAATTTCAGACAAATCTGACTGGACACAATGGGTATCAACATGTCCAGATTTAAGAGTGCTTCATCATGCACCAAAAAAAATAAAAAAAATAAAAATAAAAATACAATATGTTCCATCCACAACTTGTTTTCTTGATTTAGATTTGCATTTTTACAATGTTCATTTATATTTGGACTGTGTCTCACATGGTGGAGATATGCACGACACAAGTTGAAAATCGCAACTTTTAACTAACTCTGTGGATACTGGATGAATCCGCCTCTAAACACACATGTGCGCATGTTCACATGATGACAAGTATTTGTGTAAAGTTTCTTGACTCGAATACTCAAATTTTGTGACGGAAAGTGAGTGAGTATTGGTGTTTAACAGCCTATCAACAGCTAAGGTCATTTAAGGCCGGGCCAACGGGTTGGACTATCCCACATTCAACCTGTTCCATGAATCCCAAAATCAGAACTCAATATTTACATAACTATATATTCAGTCCTGAAATCAGAATATCCTGACCTGGTGCCAGGTCCATGCCGCACCAGAGTCACTTAGCTATGCCCCAAAGTAATAGCATTAGCTATGAGATTATTACTTCTTAATGGAGCATAACAGGATTTAGCTCTTAAGTACAGGGGGCATGTAAATGAGGGCCAAACCATGTAGGTCGGCATTCCGGAAAGGATGAACACCGATTGTTAAATTATCCTTCACGTACTCACAGCCAACCACCCACTGTGACGGACAGACAGACAACCAAGCCATGGAGGAATGGGGGAGACATAATTCATTCAGTATTTTTTTTATATCGCACAAGATACTAGTAGTATTTTCAACCTCGCGTATGACGTCCAACATCCAATATCAGGGGACGTAACTCATAACGCTCACATGAATACAGGTATGAGTACAGTAATTAATGTAGGTTTCAGCACAGTAGTACATACACTACATCGCCTGTCTGTTTATATGATGACATTTAGCTCTTTGTAGGACCATTAAAGACGTTTCCTACGTAGTTTCTGTGTATCCAGACATCTGACCCTATATTTGACTCAGTTTGAATATTGCGATTGCTGATTGGTAAAGACTGTACAATACCTGAATGGAGTCGGTCCGTTTTGAATGCGCAGAAACTAATGTATGGAAACGTCTTTAAGTTTAAATGCAAGCAGTGTAAACTTTTGACGACAGAGTAGTCATGTACATTAAGCTATCATTAACCCATTACATTCTAATGTATGCAAATTTCAGAAAATGTTTTTAATATTTTCCTCATTTCACAAGGGAAGTGCATATTGTGGACATACACTGGAATGGTCACATCATATTACTTATGTGCAGATTAATAACAAAAACATTTTATGTTTTTTGTCAGCAAAATTGGTATATTCATAATCTAATGGGTTAATGAAACTAGTACTACCTGTTGGGGATACATCACAAACGCAGCACATGGTTAGAAAAAAGTGAGAAATGGCTGCCCGACTAAACATTAAGGTTAACCAAATAATGTAATATACACTGTAAACATGTACAATAAATGAAAGGCATTGTTTTATGTGGCTTTATGTATGTATTATATATCCACTGAATGACATAATAAAGGCTAGTCCTGTTCGATGAAGTTCGGCATTTTACAGACATACACTAAATCTTTCATGTCTGGCAATTCTACAAAAACGCACTTGTACAACACAGATTCCAGAGGTACAACATGAAGTCTTTCTGAAGTGTTGGACTTAAATACCTTGATAAAATGAACATCTGCTCCAGATACATTGTCTTTCGACAGCTTATACTGCGATCCATCAGAATGCTCTTCAAATGTATCCACTAGAGCAACATTTCTTGTTTTACATGCACAATATTTAGAAATGCGACCATGCTGTTCACAGAAAGGGTAAAGTTGTAAATAGAAGGCTACTAGACCAAATTCCACTTTCCCACTACTATGTGTGTAAGCAATACAATAGCTGTTTCGAGCCAAAACTCGCTTATATAATTTTGAATGAAAAAATTCATTGTCAATTCTTATTCTGTTGAATGTTATATACGATATTGGAGCATGATTAAGAAATTGAGACACCGCTATCAATTCTGATGCATTAAATATTGCTTTTTTTTGATCCGCCAACCATATAAATATTATCTTGCAAGTGTGTATCATTTCGTTACAATGTTCCTTTCATATTTTGATACAATATCTCTTCTGGTGTTCCTGGTTCCAAAAACCTTTTTTGTATATAAGGCAAATTCTGCATAAGATTGACACAATTTGAAAATCCACATTCTGAGTGCCATTAAACAACTTCAGTATGGTTCCATTAGCATTTTCAAATGGAAAACAAGAGTATGCCCATACAGGGCCCATGTCCATTACCATTTCAGGGAAGTTTAACAGTTGATGCGTGTTGCAAGTCATATATCTGTCACCATATAGGGCAGCGAACAAACAGCAGAAATTGGTGAGCAATGCATCGGACTTGTTGATGTCATCTACCGATATACTGTCTTGTAACATTAAATGTATTGCATTCACAAATAGAAGAAAATGCTGGTAGTACTCTTCACTTTGAATATCTTTCAAGATCGGAAGCGAATAATACAACAACCATGATCTGAGTTCCGATGCCTTCCAGTATTTTAAATGTTCTTTAATGGAACGAGACAATCTTGCAATATTATTTGGAGGTTTTGATAATAGTCGTTTGTTAACCAACTCAACATATGACGAAATGGAAAAGGATTCCTTACTATGTTCAGGAAGAAATTACAGTGACATTAATAACTTTGTTACCCCTAATAACACACCGTGCATGTAATCAATGCAGGTTCCTGAAACTAAATTGTAAAAAGAGAGACATTGTAAGAATGATGGTCCCTTGATGCCTCGACATGGTTTATTGTTCTGAACGGCATTCACAGAATCTACTAGGTTGCCTTCATGTGTCCGTGTTGGACCATTTGGGTTTTCTGGATCAAATGGAAATGTATGAACATGTCCTCTCGCACTTGTCTTGCACGTTTCACCAGGTTGTAACCATTTGCAACATCCATATTTGCCATTGAATTGCATTGTATTGCAAACAACGCTTCTTGCTGGCAGGTCTGCAGTTCCACCGATGACAATAACTTTGCATGTAAATGGTTTGGGGTGTCCTAAATTTGTTGGATCTATAATTGTAATTCCTGTTGCTTCCAAGTCGTTTAATGTTTTTATAAATGGTTCTGTATATGACAGCATGGTAGGCTTCTTTGGTCCAAACCAAAGCCCACCAAGTATCATGTTGTCTGGAGAACACCTTTTGGTATACGGTAACTCATTAATTTGGAAGAAAAGTGGCCAAAGAGACATGTTAGATGATTTGAAACAAGGTACACCATCTGTATTCCACAATAAAGACAAATTATGAGGGCTATGGAGTATTTGTCCTTCTTCTGACAGTCTTGTGTACACGTTTCCATCATATGTATCCTCAACAGAATGTTGCTTCTTTTTCTTTCGGGTAAAACGATGCTGTATATCATAATAAAATGATGGTCTTGCAAACAACGATTTGATTTGCTCAGCAATCGGTATTTCAATAAAATGGGAAACTGACGAACTTCCGGAAATGTCATGCCCACATTTGGTATTGGGGCAAATACGAGTTATCAAATGTTCTTCACTAATTTAGTGACCTTAACCTTGAGCGTAGGAACCTGGGTTCATATTTGACACTCAATTATGTTCAGGTTAACACTGTTGAAAAATGTTATTGAAATCCATCAAGTGTTTCCAAAGAAAGGAGTTAAACAAATCTAACGCAAATTCTAAACGCAAAAAAAGTGTTACGGACGGACGCACACACGCACGGACGGACTAAATTAACGCTATATCCCCTTTTCGCTATTGCGAGGGGATAATATTAACAAGCCTGGTTTTCTCATGGTGTGTGACATATGCTAGCAGGTCTGTGTGTAGTTGCGCACTATAGTTGCGAATCGTAGCAACGTAGTTACCCCACCCACCACGTCTGCTAAAGTAAAGGACAGATGATGAAAGTGATGCATAACGAAATATAGTCACGATTTTTAATAATACTAAGTGTGTTAACTACTTTATATTAATTACCTTGATATTATTCAGAGTTGTCACTTAATTTAGCAAACTTCAAGCTTTAATTCGGGCCTAGAAATGTTTTCTTTGTTCACCTCGCGAAATTTGCTCCCACGCTTGTTGAGGTTGATTTTCCCGTGCTGATTTTTCGCGGCGGCGCACAGAATGCAGTGTACGGTTTTCTGCAAAAATGCAATATCGCATCCTCGGACAATGCTAATATTTGTACAATTTTCACACAATTGGAGCGGCTGTCCCTATTTGGTAATCTTCTTCAACCAGACACACAAGAAGCATTCATTTGAGCACCAAATGGATGCCCCGTCATTGTTTTCTACATATGCAGCAAACTGAAACATACCCATCCAGGCACTAATGGTATATAACAAACACACTGTTGTGGAGCAAACAACCTCCCATCCATCTTGATTTTCAACCAGAACAAAATTCATCGACCCACCTCAAAAATTCTCTTGTTGTTTCACCAAAAACCATACATTCACCCACTACTGATCAAGCTCAAACATTCAATAGGCTCTGATGTCATCACAATTCAATTAATATGCCATAAAATCGTATAAAAATCCAAAATCAAGTATAACTTGTTTATTAAAGTATCAAATTGAATTTTAATCCGCAGATTTTATAATATTTACAATATTCATCAGTGCCATTTTACGAATTAACGGCCTATCTATACACTGCTACATAAAACATATATATATCTTGTTTTAAAACACCATTACAAGTCCACCGCGGACAGTTTTAGCTCACAGCGGAAAATCACCGCGGACCGAGTCTAAAAGTCCCCCGTGATCTCAGTCTCGGTGGCAGAATCGCCGCGATCACTGCATGGGGCTATCGCGGCGATCCACCGCGTTATCGCGGTGGATCGCCGCGACTAGCGTGGAGGCACACATGTAGTGTACGCGCACATGCACATTGTATGTTCATGTATGTTTATACACGTACATGTGTACATACATGTACGTATAATCGGCAGTAAATGATCGCAGAAATTATTCTAACTTCGGCAATATAATCGACCAATCTGATTAAACTACGGACAGCAGGTCATGAGCTTGCCACGTGCATGTCAAATGTCAATCACGTGGCAATGTTTACTTTCAATAATTTTTCCACTGACAACAATACGTAAAACCGAAAAGCGTACAACGGTCGACCCGCACCTGTCTTTTTATCGTCTATAGTACATTGACACAATTGGCATGCTTTATGTAACGGCACGTGCTGAAATTCACGTCAGGATAGGGCTGAGAGCGATTTGTATTGCATTTTAATTGTATGGGCCTACCATTTCCATGTGACGTCACACACCCGCCATTTTGTGAATAACTAATGAGGACGTGTCTCAATCGCGGTGGCCTTAACAATATGCTATTTTTTTCGATGTATAACAGAGTATAGACTTAAAGTTCTCAGACTACACAGACAGTTTGAGTCGATCGGCATTCTTCATAAAAACGCGACGAGATCACACATACAAGCTGGGATAGAAAATTAAATACTATTTGCATATTCACGTAAGGCTTCTAGAGTGACATACCATTGATGCACATTTTAATCTGCACTGTTAGCTCAGATCGTAAATTAAATTGCTACGTGTACAAAGTCAAGAGACGTTTTTTATGCCACCGGGTTTCGAAGAAACGAGTGGCATATAGTGTTTGGACCGTCCGTCCGTCTGTCCGTCTGTCCGTCCGTCCGTCACACTTTTCGGTTAACCACTTTGTCACAGTTTCTCAAATATGCTGCAGGTGGCATCCGCGTTCGACAGACGCATTTCTTGTTATCAACTATGTTCCACGTATATGCATGCATGGCGATAGCCTCTTGGTATACAGTACATTGACTTTCCGTAAATGACGTCAACAGTTGAAAAACATAGGAAACAGTATCAGGCCTCCAGGTCCGCTCGTATTAGTGAGTGAATTGTGGTTCTTGTGCGCGACACGTCGTTGACTCATTATCTATGTATGACTGAAGTTTCGTTAAAATGTTCCATACGGTTTCAGACTTATAGCCCGGACACGAAATTGTCTGCGGCGGCGGCGGACGCGGCGGCGGACGCGGCGGCGTGACGACGTTAAATACATAGTATCCCCGACTATAGTCTGGGGGATACAATTACTACGCTGAATTAAATAATGTATACTGTTCCAATAATTCTTAACAAAAAACATGTTGTGGCATCACACGAGAATCGTCTCCAATTGAGACGATTCTCATGTGCTGCCAAAACATGTTTTTGGTAATAAACAGTCATTATAAAAATGACAAAAAATGAAGACGATTCTCATGTGCTGCCAAAACATGTTTTTAGTAATAAGCAGTCATTATAAAAATGACAAACAGAAAATCCCAAAGATCCAATCTGGAGTGGAAAATTACTGAACAGCGAACTGCAGCTATGTTTATCTAGGGCTACCTTTCTTATCTGATGTGTTGTTCCCAAAGCAATATTCACGTGCAGGCCAGGTGTGCCGTCAAATAGACCGACTTGGCAATAAATACACACCACCAGCGTATATCAAAACAGACAACACAGTGACATCCGTTCATTTATGTTTAGTAATCACGATATTAGTCTTTTCACAGTGTGTATGCGCTATATGATTAAATAAACTCATGATTGATAAGACTGCATATGTAACACACTGAAATGGCTAACTTCGTTAGTGGTAGCGGCATTTTTTCTCTCCAATTTTGATGGTATAAACTGAATAATATCACTTTGTAAACATCATCAGTTTTTATCATATTCAGCACACTCTAATTTGTTAAAATAAACGTTATCTGGCATTGTCCGATTTGAAAATTCCCGGCTGTGGGAAATATTTTGCTGTCTAATTCCACGCTGTAGCCCCCCCCCCCCCCCCCCCCCCCCCCCCCCCCCCCCCCCCCCACCATCCCCCCCCCCCCCCCCCCCACCATCCCCACCCGCACACATACTCCCTCCCCACCCCCTCGTTCGAACACTCAGTACCTTCAGTACTTTGATTCTTTTGGAAAACAAATCGCGGGAAATTATACACGTGATATCTAGGTTCCTTTTCATTGGCTCGATAGCGGCAGCAGCTTTCTCTGCTTACAGCATTCTATTACGCGGTAATGATAAATAACCCATAAACTGGGAACCAGACAACTAACAACGCCATTCGCTGATTGGCTAAAACAAATAGGCGAGCTATTCAAAGACAATTCTGCGATAGTGCCAGTGTTTGATTCCATTTTCGCTGCGATTACTAAGACACGAGGTGACAACAGCCATGGACCTTCTTCTTGAAACTGTCCGACATTATTTTGTATTACTATACTGGTACATGAACGAGCGAAATTGGACTGTGCAGTCAACTTCTACAATTTTGAAGCCGCGGCGAGATCCTGGCGATTACGGGCCTGGAGACATCGTGATCGCGAGATTCCAGGGAAAGCCCTGCCGGGCTGTGATTGTAGAAATAAATGATAATTAAAAATGCTTAATATTTTATGAGGCTATACGTACCACAAGGCTACTAAAATGATTCCAATGTATTCAATCTTTATAGATATATAATTATACAACGTGTATTCTCAAGTGGGTGGGGGATATTCAACATTGCCTGTGATACGCATCCCCATTTCTCATCAATTAGTTTTTGCATTTATCAACTTTTAAATGAGTATAGTTTCACTGGAAACACTTGGAGATGTCTTAAAAACATCATTGTGAGAAAAAAACGGAAACAAAAACGGGACATCTCGTACCCAGTCCATGTCGTTAGATACTGCACAGAAAGATACCAACTGGCAGGAGGTGCCCATTTTGTTACAGTGTAACGGTGTAACATTGTAACGAAGGATATTTTCCCCCAGTAACTGACATATAGTATAGTACTATTGATATTTTCTGTTTTATTGCATATTTTCCAAAAAATAGGACAATCATGTTTTCCAGGGGACCATAACAATGCTAAAATGTGTAACGTATGGGGAAATACTGTAACCAAGCGTAACAAGGTGTAACAGAGTTGTATTTTAAAATATCCTACACATCTTCATCGTTACACTGTAACGGTGTAACGACTGTAACGAAAGGCTAAAAAAATAGGCCCGTTATACAGATATAACCATTTAGTAATATTTATTTTACTGATAGTGACTCAGTCACAGTGGTATCAGGCTATTTTCATATTCAAATGAGGCACAATATTTTGTTAATTATTTGTACTAATTAAATGCATCACATTTTTCCGACAGATTAGATAGTATTATCATTGCACATCAAAAAATAAATACAGAGAATAAATAGTAATGTCATTTAACATTTTAAGGAAACACGGTTATCACTCGATATCAGTGTGGAAATTCACGTAAGATCAAATGGTCATCACAATATGTGGAGAAATAAGAACTAACAGTGAGACGGTTCAAATGGTCATCACAATATGTTGAGGAATAAGAACTGTAACAGTGAGACGGTTCAAATGGTGGTCACAATATGTGGAAAAATAAGAACTGTAACAGTGAGACGGTTCAAATGGTCATCACAATTTGTGGAGAAATAATAACTGACAGTGAGACGGTTCAAATGGTGGTCACAATATGTGGAAAAATAAGAACTGTAACAGTGAGACGGTTCAAATGGTCGTTACAAGATCAAGCTCTCAGTAACATATTTTACTTTTGACTTGAAATAAGAAAACAAATGTTTGGAAAGTTTGTATACCTTATTTCTCAGTGGAAGTATATTTTTAATGCAAGAGACGGTTCAAATGAGTGGTAAAACTGTGATGTCGACATGATTTTCGCATTTGATTTTGAAGAAGCAACAAATGTTTTAAAATTATGTTACGTATACCCTAACCTTATGTTGTGACCATCACAGTGGTTACTCCTTGTATATAATATAAATATTTATAAAAGAAGTTCCTACTTTATTTACCGCAATGACAAGCCGTTTATGGATCCAAACTTCAACAAACATAAAAAACAACATAAACATTTATACATACCTTACATTGTACTTGTTATATAGTTTTCTTCAAAATGTATATGCCTACATACATGTATTCTGAAATTTTCTGAAATATTTATTCTGTTGCATGGATCCAGAATCTGATTGTAACTTCTGATAGAGGACAAGAATATACCAGTCAGTTAAGAAAACAGACTGTTGTATATTTAACAACAACACTTTCTGTTCTTTTGATCGGCATACACCCATGATAGCATAATAAAGATAAAATGTTTTGTTAAGATGCATCTTGAGCTACCAAAATGATGAATGACCAGTGTAGACCTATGTGTGTGCAGACTGATCACATCTCCAAGTATCTTGTCTCTAAACCACCAACGTTTTTGGTAAATGGTTAATAGAGCAGGTGCTACACATCTATACTATCCAATTGCCAAACTGAATTTCAGATGTAGTCTTATATTGAGTCAAGAACTCTCACAAAAGTAACAACAATACCTGTTTTCTCATACACAGCACAGGGAGTCTGTGGGGGCCATAAATCACAGTCAGAAACAAATACCCATATACACTTCTCAGTTAGAACAATTGGAAAACAGACAACTTACAAAAATGGATATTCAGCTCTAACTTAAGTGTCTTACCTAGGTTTATTTATCAGGATATACACGGATAAAATGGGGAAAACAGGAAACTTACAGAAATTTATGTTTTTGGTTCATATGGCAGTGACCGCAATAATGGAGCTTAAAGGTTTTGCAGCCAGTGTAGAGGAGCTTAAAGGTACATGCCCACTGAGTAAGCATAACATGTTCTTTATAGGAATTAAATAAATGTATAATTGTGTCACTATTCCACCAGTTCTAAAAATTACGAGTGCCCGATATACGGATATAATCATTTAGTAATGTTTATTTTACGGACCGTGACGCGCGGTGGTATCAGGCTATTTTCATATGCAAATGAGGCATGATATTTTTTAATTATTTATACTAATTAAATGCGTCTCCTGAACAAATTATATTTTCGACAACTTATAAAGTAAGATCATTGCACATCAAAAAATAAATACAGAGAATAAATAGTAATGTCCGTTAACATTTTAAGGAAACACGGTTATGGCCCCTGATATCAGTGTGGAAATTTATGTCTGATATAAAATGTATATAATGCCAATCAATACGTGGGTGTAATGGTGAATGAATGTTTATTTTGCCAGAAAATGTTTTGTGTCTACTGAGTGGGCATGTACCTTTAAAAGGTTTTGTAGCCAGTGTAGATCCAGATCAGCATTTGTATCCGCACAGTCTGATCAGGATCTGCACTGTTCGCCATTCCAGCAATGAAACACCTGTCATGCCTGTAACAATACCTGTTTTATCATACATACCTATATGTACATATATAAATGTAAACTCATTATAGTCTATAATATACACGTTGTCAGTAAACACATGTAAACACATTTGAGCATGTACCTTTAAAAGGTTTTGCAGCCAGTGTAGATGCAGATCAGCATTTGTATCCGCACAATCTGATCAGGATCTGCACTGTTCGCCATTCCAGCAATGAAACACCCATCACGCCTGTAACAATACCTGTTTTCTGATACATACCTATATGTACATATATAAATATAAACTCATTATAGTCTATAATATAGACGTCGTCGGTAAACACATGTAAACACATTATACATGTAGTATATCATGTAGACTTTATCACTGTCATACAGACCTTGTCACTTTCAAAAGGCAAGGCTCATATCTCGGTCAGTTGAGCATACCGGTGAGGGTATACACCGTATTATGATGGAATGAAAACAAAATACCCGATTATTATCCCGCATCCATCTTTGTTACACTTATTACACTGTAACACAGAAAACAACTTCTGGTTTTCACACTGTGTCTTTTCGTTACAGTTGTTACTGTAACAAGCGGGGAAATGCCTTCGTTACACTTGTTACACCGTTACACTGTAACACAGAAAATAACTTCTTGTTTTCATACTGTGTCTTTTCGTTACAGTTGTTACTGTAACAAGGGGGAAAATACCTTCGTTACACTTGTTACACCGTTGCACTGTAACAAAATGGGGACCTCCTGCCAGTTGGTATCTTTTAGTGCAGTATATGTTACATACAGCGATATATATATATATATAGTCTAGGGTGTGGCATTCCCAAAGTCAATTCAGGTCAAATTTGGTTTAATATAATACTGCATTTAGCTACATATCGGTGCAATAACTTTTGATATTTAATATTTCAGAAAACAAAGATATACTTGTTGAAGCAAGCAGGAAGTTTGATGGCCTCATTCAGGACAAAGTGCTCTCTGCAGCCCAGCTGTTGGGGAGGATGGGACTGGACGCAGCTGCATTGGCAGTTCAAGACATATTAACCAACAATGGTAACAGATATATATATACCGTAACTGTTTTCACCATGTTTACACTTTACAACTTGTAAGATAAGGCTCGGTGTAAGTTGAGGCTGACTTGTTTCATTATGAAACAAGTCAGCCTCAACTTACACCAAGTGTTCAGTAGCATATTTTGTATGTCAAATATAAATTTGTTCGATACTACGTTATGGTAGCTTAATATGAAATAATGGGGATCCTCAAAATGAAACGAGGCGTCAGGTCAAAATCAGACCTGTATGTTTCCTGTATATTCTAGTCAAGGTAATTAACTCGATGAGGCAAAGCTGGATTGCTACAGGCAGTAATTAAGTATAATATAATGGTGTATGTCCAATTACTGAGATATGTACTTATTTTATCACAGCCTGTTCAATTTCATCTAGAAATGTACAGGTCTGATTTTGACCTGAAGTTGCAAGATGCCATTGATCGAAATTAGCACTTAGCCCGATAGCCCGGTACTAGTGATTGCCACACCGGGCTAGTTTACACCAAGTTAAAAATGAACTGTCACTAGTTTTCATACTCTGAAATAGAGGAAATTGTTTTGCATTGTTCTTTAGAAATAAAATGTTGTATTGGCACATTTTTAACCTCCCAGAAGCCCACGTTTACCCCCTCGCAAAGCGTCACAAAACTTAACGCTCAGGATAATTCCTTTTAACTTCTGTTTCCCTTCATAGAAGGCTTTAGTATTTCATAGATGCATTGCTAACATCATCCTGCATCATTCTACGGATCACACATGGGTCAATTTTACACTAAGTTCAAGGTCACAGAAAATGCCCAGTATCGAAATCTTAACGTGCAGGATAATTCCTAATAACTTCTGTTTCCCTTCATGGAATGCTTTAGTATTTCATACCGGTACATGCATTGCTAACATCATCCTGCTTCATTCTATTGATCAATTTTACCCCAAGGTCAAGGTCACTTACTTAGGACATGCTCAGTATTGAAATCACGCATCAAAGCGAGGGGATACATGCCGTTGGCGACATTCTTGTTATGAATTAATATATCAACTTTTTCTTTGAAAACCGCAGGGGATATACTTGGACTCGCGTCAGTCCATGTACATGACCCAGTTTCAGGTGAGCGGGTTGGGAGATGGTGATTATGGGCCGGCCGAGGGAAACCTTGCAGTTGTGGACGAATGTTGTTCTAGTTTTCTGCTTGAATTACAGGATCGAGTTATTGATCTATTTTTTTTTCTTTTTAAAGGTGAAAGAAGTCGTTGTGCTGTAACACCCCAACCAGCTGTCACAGTCGGTAAGCAACTAGCACCATCATCTGCTAAAAAGCCAAAATCACAAAAAAAAAAAGAATGCCGTACCAGTACAATCAGCTGCTAAAATGCCAAAACCACAAAAGGTGCACACACCATCAGATATTAATCATAAACAAGCACTCAAGAAAAAACAAAAAAACAGTGAAAATGACACCAGTGAAGCGGTACAACAACGCAATGAACTAAAAGAAGAAAGTAAGAAAAAGAAAAATGCCATATTGGAAGCCAGCAAAGTTATGGCTAACAAAATTATACGGAAAATGAAAATGGACAAACCCCAAAATGAAAATACAATCATCACATCACAATCTAAAGTCACCACTGGGCATGATACATCTAGCCAATCAGAAATTTCCCAGATAAAAGAAACCTCACCTGCTGACATTCAAGGTCACTTTCAAGGTATGAACACTATGGACATAATGTCACCTGTAGATGAACCCGTCCGTCCAATCATACATGTACCGGCTGCTGATGAGATTCAAGGTGTGAACAATATGGTACATGTAAATGAGCGCTACAATCAAAATGACGTACCGCAACCAGCTTCAAACACAAATGATCAGATCGCATACCAAGGATGGGTCCGGGAGTATGAAAATGCATGTACATCCACATCCCACTACATGGCATCAAAGCTAGCTCCTAGTCAGAACTCGATACGTTATCCTGAGCCAACTATTCCTTCCAGCAGGACATGAACAACACCTACATTTATGATCCACCCGTGACCAATTGCTCAAAAGCATGCGAAAATATGCCGGATCTAGAACGGCGTATTCAAAAGTTGGAGCAGTCAAGTGACTCAAATAAATACATATATTTAGAGGAGCGACTTAATCACATTGAGGCTATTTTGAAAGCCAGTCAAAATGAAAATGGAATCCTGTATCGGCCGAATGTCAAACGAACATAGGTACAGCCAGTATCAGCCAACAGGCCATCCAATACGCTCGATTCAAGCACCAATCCACAGCCTGAGACGAACGATGTAATATCTGACATCAGCCCAGCTGAATCGGCAGTACATGTAAGTACATATTTTTGTATTCAAGCAGGATTGCTGCACACACAACAGGAATGTATTTCCACCATGCTATACTATCAGATGGATAAAATGGCAGTTTCTAATGATAAAATCAATGCAGATCGAGATACAGCATATACCTAAAAACGTCAAAATGTCGACTATATCGCGCTGTCCGCAAGCGGGCGCGACAAAAATGTGGTTCAAATTATTGTCAAAGCTAGGATGATTCAAAAGCCATCTATCAAATACCTTCTGCCAAAGGGATTTTCGTGAGAAATTTGCCACGTACATGTAGCAATATAACTTTTAGCTCGACTATTCGAATAACATGGAGAGCTAATATGGCATCACGTCGGCATCAGCGTCGCGCCTTGTATTCAAGTTTGCGATATCTTAAGTTTGCATTAATCAAATTCAATAATATTTAATATCATATGTGACTTCACCTCAACATTCTACAGCTGATGCCAACAAATAAATATGGTTTGTAATTATTTGTCACAGTTATGGACTTATGGCCTTTTGTACACTTTGTTATGTTAACAATAACATCCATTATCGCAATATTCAAATTGATGGATGGCTGACCGAATAGTCGAGCACTGCTGTACTCCTATGCAGCTCTTGCTTATTTAGCAGTTGTGCATGTTTCTCCTTTGATAAATGCCTCAGCCGATGTTACATACAGATATCACGGTCATCTTCTTTTTGTCAATATAATGAAAATATGTACATGTACACTATCTTACAATTACAGGTTAATAATTCAGCAGAAGTTGAATTAGTTCCGGGATATGGCATAACAATATTCATCGCCCAACTAGATGCCTGCCTACGAAAGGGAGGGAAGAGTGGTACATACCTGGCACGGCTGCTATGTACTGTGTTTTTGACGAGGACACACTGGCCAGAAGCTGTGTGAAAGGCACAAAAACCAGGCAGGTATTGGACCAGAAGATTGTGGCTAGTATTTTAAGTATGTTACTTTTACTCGGTTCTGATTTTGAGATTTCACCCACGCCCTCAACCTCCATACAGGCAATATATGGGATATGACCCCGTTGACCCGGTGCACGTTTACATGACTTCGCTCTTGATGTAAATATTCAGATTTTGAGATTCCCCACGTCCTCAAATTATATTAAATTCTCACTAACTTCAAATTTGAGCCATAATCTAGCCAGCATTGGGTCAGATTAGCCTGCACTAGCCTCCAGTAAACAATGGTCAGGGTCGAAAAATGTTTCATATACTACAGATCATACTTTCACAAGCACTGTAGGTCAATAACTGATCAGAATCTTCACATACAATGTGCAAGCTGATCTGAGTCTATGCTGATTGCAAAATACATGTACAACTATAAATTTCAGAGTATGTAACAGAGAAAAACCCCAACTGTAAAGAGAGGGACATCGTTCAGGCTATGAACCAAAAGTGCACAAACACTAGAGGGTCCACCAAATTAAAACCACTTAAGAGGTAGGTGCAATTAAATCGTAGGAAAACACCTTCAAAAACCAAATGTGTCTCTATACATCCCAGTAGGTGGTTGAATCATTCACAGCAGTAGAACCCTACTCAAATCAATTTCCATAGATGCACCATTGCACCTTATGGATTTTTTACTGATACCTATTGGAATTGATTTGAGTATGATTGTACTGCTGTGGATGATTCCATATAGAGCTATTTCATTGCTGAATCTCCGCAGACTGGCCTCGGATTCTGATGCGGAGATTACTTTGCTCTGCGTACGCTGTGGAGAAATGTCCACAATCTTAATTCTCTGTCAATGTGAAAAGATCTCCACAGGTCCGGCAGGTCATCCACAACGTCAGACTGCTAAATTTGCGGACATTGTGCCGAGATTTTTTCCGCGTTTGACTTTGTGAAGACTGCAGATTTTTTCCTCAATTGTATGGGTAGAAAAGTGATCACCACATTTGAATACTCAGAATTTAAGGACATACTGTGAATATTTGTACACAAGAAAGTGGCAATGCATGCTTCTCTTTTGCATTAAAGATTTAAGGATCGTACAGTGTGGAGTGTGTTTTTGTACGCTGTTGAAATTTATAGAGGAAGGATATTTTGGGTTGGAAGATAAAAAAATAAATTGCATGTACAGTGAAGCTATGAAGTCATGGCTCCCAAACGCTCTGTGTTTTTACTATATATTCTATATAATTTGGTATGGATATAACGCTATTCACTTATATCACCATATAGATCAACTTTTATGGACCCCGACATAGCGTTATAAATGAGTTGTACTGTATACTGGTACTACAACGAGTTGTGTGTACATTCTGTATTTTCAGACACCTGCAGACAAACACATCATAGATATGGCCACCACCAACGATTTTGCCCATCACCGATTGTGCCCACCATCGATTGTGCCCACCACCAACGATTTTGCCCATCACCTACTTTGCCCACCATCGATTGTGCCCACAACCAATGACTTTGCCCACCATCGATTGTGCCCATCACCGATTGTGCCCACCATCGATTGTGCCCACAATCAATGACTTTGCCCACCACCTGCTGTGCCCACTATCTACTTGCCTAATCCACATTAACTGTACCCACCACCAATGACTTATACCATCTGCTGCGCCAACCACCTATATGGGTACTATGGCCACCATCAATGACTTTGCCCGGCCGGGGCATACTATGCGGTCGTGGGCGACTGTCGTCTAGTTATGTACACCTTGGCTGGCTTGTCGCCAGTATCTCATAGTAATAAAATATGTAAAATGGTATACATGACCCTTCTCACTTTCTCTACCTTTATTATGTAGTGAAAACCCTGGCTCAAGAGTCACGTTCACCTTGCACGTTTAGGTTCGCTGTATACAGACGGGAATACACCTGCACTGGGGTAGAAAACCAGATTTGGTGCCGGTGTATAAGTGACTTATAAGTGGTTATATAATTGACTTATAAGTGACTTATAAGTGACTTATAAGTGGCTTATAAGTGACTTATAAGCGACTTATAAGTGGTTATATATGTGACGTATAAGTGACTTATAAGCCACTTATAAGGCAGTTGTAAGGAACAGAAGCAGTAGACATATACTTCTCATTTGCATATTTCACTTATAAGCCATTTATAAGCCACATACTCATTTGCATTTAAAATACAGATAAATCACTTACTTTTTAGACTTATAAGTGACTTATAAGCCAACTATAAGACACTTATATGCCATTTATAGGTCTAGAATGTAAGTGACTTATAAGTAATTTCTGTATGGGTTAGCATTTACATGTATGAACACCGTGTAAGTAAATGTAAGTACAGCACTGGTGCTGCACTGCACACAGGCATAAAATATTCAAGTCGGAAAATGCACCAGTTTCTTGACGAGATGCCACTCATCTCTACTTACAGCGATCGCATAAACGCATCTTTCGTCTAGAAATAATGGCATAAAATCAAGTACTTATGACGTGGGAGGGCGAATTTGTTTTGTTTATTTTTATTTTTTGGTTTCAGAGGTTCGTCTCCGATTTTTTCAAGACGCCACATGCATTTTTCATATCAATTTAACATATGGTTCACATATATGTGTTTTTGATTGATCATGTGGCGAATTTACAGTGTTTTTATTTCTCCACGACGTTCACACGCGCAGGGATTTTTCTGAGGCTGCTATATCTGAGAACCAAAGTACTGTTGTGCCTATTAACTCATTCAACCTGATATTCGTGTACTTGGATAACGTTAACATTTCGAACGTCTTAGAATGAACTATTTTTTATTTTATAAAATTACCAATTTTATCATTAATGGAATAGTCTGAAACATTAAATGGTGAACCATAATACTAATGTAGAACATATACATAGCAGTATATATATACTCCTGTGACCGAATAAATTACTTTAAATATTTGTTTGTTTTTTAGATACACCGCATCGTTAGCATTGGACACTAACGCGTGACTCGAAGTTTTGAAATGATAATTAATAAACTATAATATGTAGACAACGGGCGTTTTTTAATTTGTAAATCTGACACAATTATATAGGAGCTTGTTTATTTAATTTTCCCATAATAACATACTTGACCTCATCCGCGGGAGACTAGGTTCACATAAAGACAATGAAAGAATCTAGACAGAATAAGTCGATTACCCACCCGTACGGAAAATGTTAATCTTATGGACACATTGCACAGACTTGTGACCATCCATGAGAAAATGGGCTTATAATACATTACGTTATGGGTTCAAAATGTATTGACTGAGGCATAATGCATGTTTCCAACTAAATAGAGAACAGTGTAGAACCTGATCAGACTAATAAGGGTTGCATGGCTACAGACTGTGTGAAAGTATTAGCATTTACATGTATGAACACCGTGTAAGTAAATTTAAGTACTATATAGTTCATCAATAACAAAAAGGTCGCCCTCCCCAAAATGTTTTATTTTATCAATTCCATCAAATAAGGATTTTACTGCAAACACACGATTTAACATGGGATAAAAGGGAGTTTGAGGAGCTGGGGGAGGCGTCAAAAAACGAAAAATTGACTCTGAAACTTGGTGCGATAGCTTGGAAATGATGTAACCAAGAAAACAAGTTAGATTTTTAAAATTGGTCCACAAATAAAAAGATATTTAAAAAATATAGTTTACCCCCATGTCAAATTCCCATAGGAAAATCGTTTTTTCGCAATAAAATAAATTAAACATTTTGGGGAGGGTGACTTTTTTCTTATTGAAGAAAAAAGTATGTATATGTACATGTACATTTAAATATTTCTTAAATTTAATGTGTTTATAATACCCAAACATTCGTCGGTAGCAAAGCGTGGAACAGACATTACTGTTTGGTATACGCTTTTCGCCGACCTACGTTTTACTATCACATCTAAAATAACCAAAACCATCACCCTCCCAAATTATTATTTGATGAAAGGCCATAAAATATTGATTTTGTTGCGGAAAAAACAAACACTGTTCTAATGGGAAAATTAACATGGTGCATAAAGGAGCTGGAGAGTGACGAATTGTGTCCAGAAAGGAAAAGCGTTGGTAAGTGACTCAGTAACTTGGCTCGATAGATAGCTTTGACATGATGTAACTAAGAAAACAAACGTTAGGTTTTCAAAATCGGTCCACAAATTCTAAAATGGCTTTACAAATCTTATTGTTAGCACCCCATCCCCACACACACACACGCGCGCATGCGCACCCATGAAGGCACGCAGGCGCGCACGCACGCACGCACGCACACACGCACATGTTAATAGCTCTTGGAAGGTGTGTACATTCCATATATGGAAATATTATTATTTTTTTTTTTTTTTGGGGGGGGGGGGTGACTTTTAATAATTTACGATAAAGTAGATAACTTTTTATATGTTTGGGAAAAGTAGGCACAGACGTGGAACGAAGACGTGGAACAAACAGTGAGCAGGGACCATCGCCTGGACTGACAAATCGTAGTTTTAAAATAATTAAAAATGTTAATTATTTGTTACGGCCTGACGGACGAATGGATGACCAGGCAGAAAAACGAAAACTGTATATTCACCGGCATACTTCGTAATGCCGGGTGAATAATTAGTTATCTGCTGTGCGGCATCTATGCCGTGGGACGGACGTATGTGTTAGCGTAAGTGGCCTTGTGGGAAATGTAATGTGTTTACTCGCTATAATTTATTGGACGGCCACGGTCAGCCAAATCTACCAACAACCCATTATTTGAGGTTTCGTGCTAGCAATCAGCAGTGATTATACAACGGCCCTCCAATGACCAATGCCAGCCACGCTACGCTTAAAAAGTTATGCTCCGCCTACTTTAGTAACCATAGTTGCTATATGACAACAACCTATCTAAAATGTACATTTACCAGCAGCTATTTCGTTGTTGTCTGTGGGGTTTTTTTTGCGGCCTGGAAATGTGGCCGGAAACATACATTAATTGTTATTCAGTCATTTCTTCTGCTCGATGACTGACATGACACCATTTACACACATTTTCAATTTATCGCAGAAACTAGATACAAAATGAGAGAAAACTACAAATATTGGGATTTTGCATTTTCTGAATCGTCATTCCTTTCTAATTTGAAAGATATGTACATTTTTTTTGGCTGTCGATCATAATTGATGTTAACTAAGTTTCAATATAGATGTAGATCTATATGCATATCGGAAATAATTAAAATGCTTAAAGATGAATAGGACTACAAATAAATGGCAAACCATTATCAAACTAGAAATGTAACCTGTCGGCACACGAATGCCCTCGCTGGCAGCAAAACAAAGCGTGGTACATTTGAAAACACAGAGGGCCAGAGTAGCGTTCATTTGTTACAGCATGAAACCATGCAGGCCATCAGAGAAATGGGTGTGTGAAATGTCAAGCAGATCTGTGCAAGGATACACGAGCGCTATGGTTATGGGATGTACGTACGGATGGTAACACAGTATGTAACACAGTATGTCCCCCACCCCCCCCCCCCTCCCACCCCTCACCATTCGGTGGCGGGAGCATAAAAATACATTTCATGAACACGAATATGAAATTCTTTTGTTGCATAGTTTACCCGTTAACGTCACAAACAAGTAAAGGTTCAGCGGATTTTGACGTCATTTTAGCGAGCCTTTGAAGAGTGGAGTGCTTATGGCATACCCCCGGCGTCGTAATCAGCGTCCGTCCGTCCGTCCGTCTTCAAAAATTCGAAAACTTAACGTCGGGGAAAAACATTGTTATAATGTATTTCCCATCACCAAACCTTTTGATATTTCACACATGCCTTTCTCTAATGATTCTCTATCATGATGTTACAAATCCACGACGATCAGACCCCTGATCGTACCCCAAGGTCAAGGCCTTTGAGTGAATAATTGCCGAAGTGGCACTGGCGTCAGTTCGCGACAGCTCGGATAGTTTGAGAAAAACAGTGTAACATATTCTAACCGCCATATTTGTGAACAGAATATGCTCCACTATTGAGACACACGTGTTAAGGACTGACTTAAGGACCTTTTGTTTCAAATGTAGTAGAATCATACATGTGACTGAATATCTATATAAGTATATCTGACCCTGTTCTTCCTAGAGTATATTTTCAGAGCACTGAGTTGCCAACTCCGCCATTTTAGTTTATACATGCTATCGGATAGTTTCACCACTTGTACCGTTTGACACGTACAGCCAATAATATGGCAGCAAATCTATGTCCCAGATATATACAATGACAACGTCATATAAAGATTATTTCAGTAGACTACACAAAACGCTAGATATCTGAGTTCTTCTACCATCACTCACAAAATATACAATGGACACCTTTTCCATGTGTAAAATGTCAAACTGGTGCATTGTCTATTATTAGAAGTACATCTGACACAGATAAAATCCGTATTTACTCGCATAGCAGGCAAGTAGTAACAATGCACTCGGATAACTGCTTACAAGTCACTGGAATCGATACAGTATGTATGGTAATACATGCATATATCTACAGCACTGTGTATTGTTCTTACTGTTACACATTTTAACAAAGGGTCGACACACCATTCCATATATCAGACTTTGTATATACATTTGATGAAAACAAGACATAGCACGCTGTTGTCTGGTGTATCCCCATCATGTTGCACCAAATTGTATTCATGTGTTTGTCATATTATTAGTGGTATGTGTCAAACGCAGTAAGAGGTAAAACTGGCCGATGGCTTGTACACACTAAGATGACCGACATGGCAATTCCATGCACTGTGTGGGATATAGTAAGAATGTTAAAATGTTCACATGTATGTTGTATGCATGAATCATTTGATTATCAGGGGACTCACATGTCCTTAAAAAACCAGTGAACACTGCACAACCAGCGACCCGCAAGCTGATCTGGGGCTGCACTGGTCGCAAATGTACGAATGTTCTTCAAAGCAGTTCCGTTACGGAGGATGCAAGTTTTGAAACCGCACAATGATCCATCAACCCAGGCTTTTACTTTGTGTCACAACATCTGAAAACGTCACTTTTGAACTTCCATTTCTGGCCTAACCCTTCGCGCGTTCCCGTCCACCGTCTCTCTGAATATATCGCTCGCAAATTGCCATCCCGGTGGTGCACTTTCACCGAAAACATTTCTCATCATCATCATCATCTCGTCTTGATGTATGGGTTACGATGCAGTATTTAATAGCACATTTTAGTTCTTCTGGCATGTTCTCATGAGACAGAGCAGACACTCGTTAAACTATGTCATTTCCTGTCATGACGTCACATTTTTCAAAATATGTCGTCGCGTATGAAACATTAAATAATGTCGCTATCATTTCCTAAAATTTATTTGAGCCAACAACAAACAACTCGGAAAAGCAAGCCCTTCTCAATCTGCGTTCTTTCTAAAATATGCATACAAAATTACGATATCTCGGTCGCAATCCAAAACGTGACGTTACCATAGTTACTGCAACACTGCCATGAACATTATTTTCATACTTTGTCTTGAGTTAATGGTAAACAATTGGCCATGCTACGAGATATCCAAATTTGGTAGAAATGCGATAATATATGACACAACGATGGGACTTGTCCGGGTATTTTATAAACACCACTCGCATTTATAAAATAAGCCGTTGATAAAAACGTCGTATTTTCGACGTCATTGATCTAAAACGTTGTATACGTTTTTACCATGCGTCGTAAAAATACTTATAAAATTAAAAATAATTGGGCTAAGTTGATCACCTTTTAGGCATATGGCCTTTAAAAGATGTATAGTGCAGAATACGTAAAAAAGTAAAAACTGAAAAAATTGTCATTAAGCCCGGTTTTCGCATATACATCGTTCATGTTTCGATACATGTATCTGTAATATATTGGACGTTCCCACTCAGTAGGCACAACATGTTCTTTATAGGAATTAAATATATGTGTATAGTTGTGTCACTATTCAACCAGTTCTAATCAGAGTACTGAAAGTACTGAAACTCGATTAGCTCCACAACATTACTAATAAGTATTATTTATTTATATAATGAAGTTTAATGGCTTATCATCAGCTAAAGTCATTTTAAGTCGGTTAACAGGGTCAAATCCATATTTCATGTGTATGGATAGAAGGAAAATCCCCAAATCAGAACAAAATATTTACAGAAAAAAATACAGTTAGTGTACATGGCTTCGCACACTGAACATACATTTCAATAATTATTAGAAACAAGTATACATATTGCATATAAAGTTCGACTTTGTTTGTATTTTTACAGATATGACACTCAAAACCGGAAATATGTGTGTCACATGTCACACAGTTCACGCGAGCTCAGGGATCCACATTTGTTGATGTACTACTAGTACATGAATCCATTTGAAAACACATGCAAGTGTACATGGCTTCGCACACCCGAACATCTTCCGGTCTAACTTAAAATATAATCTAACAGTGAATGCTCACCATCAATCCATTCTATTTTCAAATGATAAAGACATATTAAATAAATGTTTATTAATACACCCGCAGTGGTGATTCAATTTACTATTCAAACGTTTCACCGTGTATGAAAAATAACACATATTACTGACCAAACACTCACATCATCGCACCGACGACAATAAAGCAACACTACTATCCTACTCTGTGTGCCTGGGAGAGAATGAGCCGAAAAATCAGCGGCTGGGTTTAATCGGCAGCGCAGGAAATTTCTACCTCAATACACAGCATCGGTGTGTCATGCAGGTGTGGTGTGTGTCCGGCGGCTCTACATGTTCAAAGATCATCAGGCAATATACAATGAATTTACTGAATATAATCACCACCCGCCCCTAAACAGTAATGCCAGATTATTTTTTATTTGATAATAGTTGAAGAAACATCATTAACTATTGTTTGTTAACACTATTTACAACAACTTTTAATAAAAAATAAAAAATAAGACACACCCACCCTATCAGCCCACCTCCCCACCCCCCACCCACCATAATTCGGATGACACTAAACTGGTGTGATACCGCTGGCGACGGTTCTGTTAACTATTGTTTAAAGGGACAGTATGACAAAAACATTGACTGTAATGTAAGTATATAATTAAATAACTCGATCAGACTGTGTGATTTATTCTCAGTAAACTTTTACTTGTGCTAATGCAGTAATGAAACATTACAAATTGGACACTCGTAATTGTAGTTTTAAATGTAGAAACTACCGTTTATTTAACCAGACGAGCTAATTATCGTGACATGATGCACGAGTGATTTGGTCCTTGCGCGAAACAAATGAGTGAGCGTAGCAAACTGAATTTGTTTAGAATAAACTGAATAAACGTATGTTCTGTTCTGTTCCGTTCAGCTATTAATTAACCCTTTCAACACCACAGGCCTGTATAGTGGTATTGGCAAATAGTGTAGATCAATATGAGCCAGCTCGTGACGAGATGTCTCCTCGGGATCCGCACTTTTTGCAAGTAATATTCCCATTTTTTAAAACAAAAACACCCCTTTTTCATAATGGACAAGTCTGAAAATCATTTTGTGACGGTTAAATTGGTTGCAAAATTAACATATCAAATTCCATTCCTGTTACCAGGGACCATACATCGTCCCAGTAGTTACTTAGGGGTGAACGAGTTAAATATATTGAGATGCGCCTACTATTGGTTCCATAATGTAATATACGGTAGCTGATGTCTTTTTCACTGGCGGTCATCTTTTTTATGCGAATTGTGAGTATATCATGCACAGATGACTACAGTATCTATGTCTAAACATATTGGCACAACGAATGTTTCGTGTGCTCGGAAGTTACCGACAACCCTTCGCGCCCGGGGGTTTATACAGTGGAAATGTAATGTGTTTACTCTATGAACCGCCACAGTCAGCCAGATCTGCCAACAACTAATTATTTTGCGGTTTATTTGCTATCAGTCAGCAATGATTATATAACGGCTCTCACATGACCAATGTCTTCCACCTGCATCGTCCATGGATCCGAATTCACAGCTACAACTCTAAATTAGGCTCCGCCTACATAGTATCTATAGTTGTTACACAACTTATCTAAAACGTACAGTGTACGTGTTTTGTTTTGTCTGAAAGTGCGGTCCGGAACAGAAATTGATGCCCAGTCATTTCTCTTGCAATATGGCTGGTACGACCAGATTAATACACCCAGCCTAGAGATACGGTCATGTGTCTTCAGTGCAACACATTTGGAATTAAACAAATGCTGAAAGAAAATACTGTCTAATTCCCAAGTATCTGACTTAAATGTGTTCCTAATTATCGGGAGAGAGAGCAGTAACGGCATTATGGGCCGATGTACGGTCATTTAGTATCCTCATCCTCGGAATTATTTGGCTGCCGTGTCTGATTCCCATCTCTTGAGAGTTGTGTGCTATCTAATTGTTGGTTGTTTTATTTTCAGTTTATCACAGAAAGTGGATGCAAGGCGAGCGAATAATAAATCAAATTGAAGACTGTTCGTATGTTAAAAAAACAAAACAGGTTTTAATGACGTTACGTCCTGGCGTAAATAATCTTGCCAAATCATTACGTTGTAAACTACAGCGGACCTCTCCAAACCGGACACCCTTGTTTGCCCCCAAGGTGTCCGGTTTGGAGATGTTCCACTGTAAATCAGACATGTGAGCACTTCATGATACTTCATTGATAGTGTTTTGCAATCATGAACATTCATTGTAATCAGAGATACATAACAGCGACACATCTAATGTAAACATTTATATTTTCCCGAGTGTCCGGTTTAGTAGGGTTCCACTGTACATGCTAGAAATTTTACGTTGCGTTGCCAACAATAAACTCCCATCATCAACTCGTCCCTTTTCCCTTGAGCTGTCACATAATAATTTATTATACCACGCTCTGTCGATGGCCAATCAAAATTCCCCTTGAAACCTGTGGCACAATTAATGTTCGGGCGGTATTTCAGCATTCATTGCCATTGGATTTATAAGAGTGAATGCCTGACTATTTGAGAAGACCGACATATTGTGCAAAGGTATGTACTTTTCTACAACATGTTCCATGTTAATTATGCAAAACAAAGCATCGACTTATTCAATCGTCCGCCAAAAACGCACTTTAATGTAATTTAGTAAAAGGTTGTTGGAATGTACCGATGCTATATATCCCCGTAATCACTCAATGACACATTATACACAGGCAGTAGTGGCACATGGGTTGTGATTCGATTGACATAATACTGCTATTCGATTTGATCAGGTGCTAGACTGGACAACATTTAATAAGCCGAGTCTAGTCATAGTCATATATCAGAGCTAGGCTTGTAACTAATGGCAACCGACCATACCATTTATGTACAAATAAGTTTATTAGTTAATTATCAATCTTGAAACAGTATCATTATATATGTAGATAAAGTGTACATACATTACATTGAAGTCAATTATTCCTGGATGTCCACTTGAGAGAGGCTCCACTGAAATACTATTGATTACATTAAATATATGTGACATTCTAATACATTCGAAAAAAAAGAGAAGTTATTATATAATTTTGTTTTGTTCGTGACTTTGTACAACTTTTTAACTTACAACTAAATTTCATTTTAGATAACTGGATTAATGCAACGCAGAAGGCAAGAATGGCGGGAGACGCATCAAATTTGGAGTCTGATGGAAATTCATATAGGACACCTGTTAGACTCATAATGGAAGATTCGGCCAGTGAAGGTATGTGTTATGCACCTATCAATAGTGGCATTGGCAATAGTACAACCGTGATAGCAAAATGGCAATACAGTGGAACCTCTCCAAACCGGACACCTTAGGAGGTCCTCAGGGTTTCCGGTTTAGAGAGATACCATCGTAATTAAACACTCGATGGTCACATCTTGTCATTTTCTGTTATGAAAAAACAGGACAATGACATACATTACATTGAAACCCATCTAAATAAGACACATTCTGAAGGTGTTCGGTTTAGAGGGGTTCCACTGTACTATATGGTGGCTCGTTAGGGACATTTCGTTTCTTCGTGACGCCGGAACATAGATTAGCGTGGCGAAGAAACGAAGAAACGAAGTTTAATAAATAAACTTCGTCTTTTCGCCACGCTATTTATCGTCTTTTCGCCCTGAAGGGACTTTAATTATCGCCCTGTCAGATCGATAATTTGCAAATTTACGCCTGGCAAATATAAGCGCCTTAACCTTCGTTTCTTCGTTTCGTCGCCACGCCTACATGACGCTATTTATCGTTTCTTCGCGGTTTCGTTCCTTCCTGTCGAAGGAACGAAACCGCGAAGAAATCATAATTATCGCCTCTTAATCCTCGTCTTTTCGCGCGGAGGAACGATAAAAGAGACGAAGATTAGCGCGTTCCGGTCACACATGGGCAGATGCGTACTAACAATTAAGACTGCCATTGTATGAATAATTAATAATATATCAATGTTTTGTCTCTCTTTTTTTATGTCTACAGTTTTATATATGTACTGTATAAGTAAGAATAATAGAATCAGATTGGATATCAAATTACTTGTGCATTAAATTAATTAAATTAATTGCTACTTTTGATTTTCAGATTTAATTCCTGTAAACATGGTAAACCCGAAAGTAGAAACTAATAGAATAAATTTAATCCACATGTACTTTGATAGCCAAATTTCAATTCGTATAATCTTACATACACAGTACATATTTAAAACGTCATACATAAAAAAACCAGAGAAACAACACGGATATATTATTAATTAATTATAAAATGGTAGTCTGCTTGTTAGTACAGATCTGCGCATGTGCGACCGGAACGCGCTAATATTCGTCTCTTCTCCTTTCGGGGGTGAAGGGACGAAGAGACGATAATTATCGTTTGGGACGAAAATTATCGTTTGCTCGTGGCGAAGAAACGAGGAAACTAAGATTAAGGACACTAAATTTCGTCTATTGACTAGTAATTTTCGTCCGTTCGGGGCGAAGAGACGATCATTAGCTTGCTGAAAAGACGAAGTTTAATTATTAAACCTCGTTTCTTCTCTTCGCTAATCTTCGTTCCGTTGCCACGAAGAGACGAAATGTCCCTAACGAGCCACCATAGTACTAGTACAGTTCCTCCACTATCACAATATAATAGTTGCATAGTTTTTAAACGGGATTTTTGTGTCGCCCACACATGCGTGGGGTAGACGTGTTCAACTATTCACCAATATGTTTATACATTCTTTAAAATTCCCGCTTTCTCTGGGCTCAGGACCACCAAACTTCATCCATGCCTTTCTGGCATTGATGGTTCACTACCATGTGTGTTCATATTTGATTCCCCAAGGTCAAGGTCACTGAGGACTTTCACGTTTTTATCATTTGCATTTATTTCTTTTGTTTTGCAAATACAATTTAACCCTTTGTCCGATTGGAGCAGCTGTCATCTTCAGCACTCAATCTCATTGTCAATTTTGTTTGAATGTGTTGCGTCTGTTCTGCAAATACAAGTTTTCTCTCGGCCAAAATGTAGTATTTTCGGGACAAAATAATCCAGTACATGCAACAGTATCGAAATGCACAACGAACCAAAATTACAATATTCCCACATGTACATTTGTATTTTATGTTTTGCTATAAACATAAAATCAACTCAAAGTTGAGTTGCAAATACATTGTATAATAAATAATGGAATTATGTTATTAATGCAATACATGTATACGCCCGTTCGAAACAAAAATAGAGGACGTATTTGTATTCACCATGTACGGGCGGGCCGGCGGGCCATGGACACAGCTTGTCCACGAAATAACTAGAGTGCTACTCGACGGACCGTGACCAACTTAGGCATGCATGTTTATCACGGCAAGACAAAGACCCCTATTGTTTTTAAAAGTTGCAGATGACTTATCTCCCCTTGGTGGACAGTTTTTTAATTTTCGCATTATGTAACATTTTTCACGAAATAACTCAAGTTCCACTTGACACATCTGAACCACCAAATTCAGCATACATGTTTATCACGGCAATACGAAGAATCACATTTCAAACCAATCGAATTATTTATGTCCCCTTGGTGGCTATTTTTTACGTTCGTCTTCTATGTCATTTTCCATGCAATAACGTAAGTTATGCTTCGGTATACATATGCAAGAGGTAATTGATCGGTTTTCCAAAACAAAATAATGAGCTATTTCCGCGCTTATAATGGCTATTTTTAATTTTCGCGTCTGTAAGAAAAAGAACGCTATCGAGTTTCTTATTTTTTTCCAGCGTGTTATCTCCCCACGTTTACTGGCTATGCCTCGACGAGCGTATATTATGACATACGGCACTCTAATTTTATTTTATGTATTAGCCGTAACATATTGGCTGGTATTGGTAGACCAGAACATAGATGGTGTTTCATTTGGCTTTACATGTCTGTATTTTACAGGAGACGATGAAATGTGCGAGATTGACCAAGAACCAAAGAAGGACAAGACTACGGCACTACGTAGACAAGTTCTGCCAGCTCTGCCTAAAGTTCCATCACTTCATGGGATTCGACCCCGTTAACCCGACCTAAACTGACAATAGCTGTTGACAAGATTGTCACAATCAATATTTTGTTGTAACTGTATTTCTGTTCAACCGAGAATAGTAATGTTCTATTCTATTGCTGATGAAAGCAATACCGTTTTACTCCAAATGCTGCTGTTGTGTATAGAAGCATCCTGATGCCAATGCTAAAATATATGTAACTCCTAATTAGGAGATACTACATGTATCTCCTAATTGAGATACTAACTCCTAATTAGTAGATAGTAACTCCTGATTAGGAGATACTAAGTCATAATTGGGAGTTATTGTCTCTAATTAGGATACACTAAGGAGATTTTTTTAGCATTGACACATAGTAATTCCTAATTAGGAGATCGTAAGACATAATTAGGAGATACAAACTCATAATTAGGAGATACTAAGTCCTAATTATGAGATAATAGGTCATAGTTAGGAGTTGCTATCCAATTAGGAGATAAAAACACTTCATTGGCACCAGGACGCTTCCATAGTTCTGTCATGCCGATTTAAATAAAACAAATCACCAAATGTGGCTAAGTTAATGTTTTTACATTCCAGCAACGTTCTCTCGTTTTAGAGTTCATGTAGCACTATTTTACATTGCATGAAAACGTGGTCGTAATGACTGTTCTTGACATGCAGTGTGTCACTGAAATCTACGAAGTACGTTGTACCAACGTCATTATGAAAACATCTTGTGAATGTCGTCATAAAAAGTAAAATTTCTACGTGAAATCTACGACAGGAAAACTTTCCTGAAGTACGTTGTACCAACGTCATTGTGAAAACGTCTTGTCAATGTCGTCATAAAACGTAAAATCACTACGTGAAATCTACGACAGGAAAACTTTCATGAAGTACGTTCCACGAACGTCATTGTGAAAACGCCTTGTGAAGTAAGTTGTACCAACGTCAAGTGAAAACGTCTTGTGAATGTCGTCAAAAAACGTAAAATCACTACGTGAAATCTACGACAGGAAAACTTTCCTGAAGCACGTTGTACCAACGTCATTGTGAAAACGTCTTGTGAATCGCATCGTAAAATCATAAAACGTGAAATCTACGACAGAAAACTCTGAAGTACGTTGACCACTCATTGTGAAAACTCTTGTAGTCGTATAAAACTAGCACTACTGAAATCTTTACGACAGGAAAACTTTTCCTGAAGAACGTTGTACCAACGTCATTGTGAAAACGTCTTGTGAATGTCGTCATAAAACGTAAAATCACTACGTGAAATCTACGACAGGAAAACTTTCCTGAAGTACGTTGTACCAACGTCATTGTGAAAACGTCTTGTGAATGTCGTTATAAAACGTAAAATCACTACGTGAAATCTACGACAGGAAATAAACTTTCTGAAGTACGTTGTACCACGTCATTGTGAAAACGTCTTGTGAATGTCGTCATAAAACGTAAAATCATTACGTGAAATCTACGACAGGAAAACTTTCCTAAAGTACGTTGTACCAACGTCATAGTGACAACGTCTTGTGAATGTCGTCATAAAACGTAAAATCACTACGTGAAATCAACGACAGGAAAACTTTCCTGAAGTACGTTCTACCAACGTCATTGTGAAAACGTCTTGTGAATGTCGTTATAAAGCGTAAAATCACTACGTCAAATCTACGACAGGAAAACTTTCCTGAAGTACGTTGTACCAACGTCATTGTGAAAACGTCTTGTGAATGTCGTCATAAAACGTAAAATCACTACGTGAAATCTACGACAGGAAAACTTTCCTGGAGTACGTTGTACCAACGGCTTCATGGCAACGTAACTGCAACTTTCATAAAACGTTGTAACAACATTCCTACAACTGAAAATTGTTAGCTGGGTATATATATAACTAACATGGATATTTCACGGCCATCTTGTAACAAGGTTTTGTATCATGTTTAGACCACATAGAACAAAACTGGGGTTGGTTCAATTTGTTCGACCATTCATATGGCCACCATCTTGAATTACAAAATGGCCGCCCTGAAATGCTATATTCATTCTCCATACACTTCTAATATAAGTAAAATGTTGATTTCGTTGTCTGGCTATATTCATCTTTTGAATGTTAACCACACTAAATCATCATATATTCATGCATACCAGACTTGTTATGACATTCGTTGCTTGCAGAAACCGGTCAATTGATGTACTAATCTACTTCACAGGCATTTTAATGTATCACTTACATCAGTTTCAAGCATATTCTTTGTGATTATTTTGTACGTCGGAACATATTTGTCATGTGAGGCGGCTCCAATTCCAGCCGCTGACGTTTTGCGCCACCACAAGGGTGATAACAGGACATTGAGCCGGTTTCATTTTAATTCAACAACCCCCATGGCGGCCATTTTTTATTTAAAAATAGCCGCTCTAAAATCCGTATTATAATCAAAATTTATATCCACATTTCTAATGCAGTTAGTATCATGTTTTCGCGGTTATCCCATCTGCATGCTTAAAATAATAAAATTGAGATTGGTTCAAATTTTTTCCAATAACTGGTTTGGCTGACATTTTGTTTTCAAAACGGCTGCAATGTCAATATTATTTATTGTGTGCTCACAAATAATTTGTTTGAGAACGTTAGGTTGTGTTGATTATTTTGGCTACATTTTTGGAACGACCTTTATAAGTAAATAAAGCATGGGTTGGTTCCAGTTTTTTTCTGAATTTCAAAATGGCTGCCGTGATAATCGTATACTTCTTATATAATCATGGCTAAATCATTTAGACTGCTGTTTTTCCTGTATATAATCATACTGTAGATGAAAGGGAATTTATAAGATTATTTCAATGTCAAAACACTGTTTTATGTCCTATATGTTGGATTTCAAAATGGCCACTGTGTGTATACAGGAACTGTCTTATTTACAGATACGGAATTATCAGCGTTTTATAGTAGTTCCATCTTCATCTGTTCATATAGTTGGTGTTCCTGAAAGGCAGGTTTGGTACACTCACAAAGCTGTTGAACGAGTTGATTGCACAAGGTGACAATGTGCAATACCTAGAAGGCGTGTGTAAACTTTAAAATTAAATCCAGTCACCAACAGAGCAAGAAACGCCACGATAAGAACACAGTAGCGTCAACACTTAAATAGCTAATCACTGGTGACACTGTTAGACTCCAGAAAGTGAAAGAAAACAAACACTGAACATCGGCAGTTGCAGTCCGCAAACGCAATGCCTGATCGTACATTATACAGATTGCAGATGACGCGTCATATCGTCGTAACATACGCTTTATCAGTAAAGCAAGGAAGAATCCCATTATTTGTGTTTGCAATTCAATATACAATACATTAATATAACATTTATTAAACAACATGTATGACTTACCATTTTCATTACATTCTTATATTAAGCAAAACAGACACGTGCCATTTGTAAACCAGTATGTGCCGATCTGCCGGGACCACCAAATGCAGCTCATGAAGATTGCCCTTTCGAACCTGTTCTACAATTATGAATGAAACACGGTATGATACGACGAGTAGGCTTCCAGGGAACAATTAAAAATAATAGAAAGTACCGTTGAACCTCACCACCCAGTGCATGATTTACGCTATCAGCGTGGTTCCCGTTGTACATAGTGTTCGTTTTCAAAGTTGCTTACACGCCAAACGCAATCCAACGAAGAGTAAATTTACAGGGAACCTTTAATACAAATAAAATATTATGCTATGTAACCTCAATGAACTGACCATCCTACTGCTTAACATAGCGTTTCTGAATATTGACATCCAAATTGCGTCTGATGGACTGCACCGTGTGATGGACGGCATCATGTGCTGGACGACAGGCATCATGTGCTGGACGACAGGCACCATGTGCTGGACAGCACCAAGTGCTGGACTGCAATGTATCCTATGTTCAGTACTTTAAGTACTTGAATTGTAACTAGTATCGCTACTTCTTTTATTAGCTGTTATTCGCAATTTTTGTATCGTCCGTTGTTATTATATCATGTTCGCCGATTGCTCATGACCGCTCCCCCCCCCCAACCCCTCCACCTGTCGAGTTGACGGCCATTGGGACATCTACCAGGGAAAGTTATACATATAGATACCAGTTTATGTCCGCGATAAAGTCTCGTACATATTGTTTAGTCCTTATAAGTCAATCAGAATTCTATTTTAAAGAGTTCAACAAAAGCAAGTGTCGGAAAACGAATCTGGGGCCAGTTTCACCCTAAACTTCGTACGACCAAAATGTTCGTAAGAGCAAATTTAGGATCGTTAGGAAAACATGATTAATGCGAAATTTACAGACTGCCATATCAAACGTCGCCTCAAAGGGGACCACCGTGTGGGTTTGCCCTTCTAGCCAAATTGAGTAGCACTCGCGAACAATTTGTACACCGACTACCAATCTCAGGGACGGATCCAGCATTTGGGGAACGGGGGGTTTGTCTAGTTACGAAGGTAACTCTTGCAATCTCCTCCCGTAGCTAGCTACGGACGGTACGGGATTAATTGCAAGAGTTACCGTTCGCAACTAAGGGGTTGTCCTACTTTCGAGCTCTTCGAAATGCACTTTCCTGTTTTTTAGGGCATTTAAATTCAGACTCCAACTGGTGGTAAACTGTAATCTATGTAAACTCCGTGGCTGAACGGGGGGGGGGGTGCAAACACGGACCCCCTTCCCCCCCCCCCCCCCCAGATCCGCCCCTGAATCTCTGGGATGCCCATTATATACCGTATTCGTGACACTTCGCGAGATTGTATCAGAATTACACTCAACCTCTCTGGCTATGTCCAGTCAAAACTAGTATTAATTACCAAACATGTCTGGTATACCAATTTCAACAGGCTTATTGCGTTACACATGGTGATAATGTGATAGGGCATCTCCGTACAGACTGGTGTAATTCGCGATCGGTATGCAGTGGTTAGATACAATGAATTTCATACATATAACTGCTTACTGACTGAGCTCAGCAGTTAGTGTGTCCCAAGTGTGTGAACGTTAGATACACTCGATATGGCTGGTTGTAATGGTCGGACCCACGCTGGGTCACCGTTTGGGCGCCGTCTGGTAGTCTGGGCACGGTAGTGATCACAATAATGTTCTGTCGTGCCACTGTATTAGTATTTATCAGGTAACGAGCTCTATATTGGACGAATACGTACAATGTACGTACTGATAACATAATGTTATATCTGACATTGACATGATACGAATATTGGCGTTCAAACAAATTGAAAACTGGCGTTTTATTGGTCGAACGGCGTCACATGACGTTCCCGAATTACGTCCCAATTGCTCATGTTGTAGCCACAAACGTTACCTGATAAATATAATATCATGCTAGTATTCTGCCTCGGCTCGCAAACGGTAGGAATTCCTCGGTGAGCCGCGGAATTCCTACGTGTTTCCTAGCCTTGCCTAATAAACTTGATATCAGAAGACACTACTAGCCTGGTATTCTTCATAGAACGCCGTTCGGATCAAATGGAAGGTGACAAATATAGATAATTTCTCCGCAATATTGTGACATCCGCGTTTTGAATTTCGATTCAATCGGAAAATGTTTAACTTTTCTGGCGTTTTTCCATGGACAGTTTCCAGTTGCCCGGATATGGCTATTCGCGACCATCGCAAATCACGGGTGCTACACTTCGCGAAGATGTTTCACGCCGAAACCATGCACGGGCTTCCTGATGATACTCTACTGAGCAACCGGCGCATATTTCTTCTAGTGTATATGCCGATTCTCCTGCATGTACAACATAGTTGAATGGGAATTCGTCAAGAATCCGGCGCCTATTTCGACATGAAACATGTTACGTGGCGCAAAGTGCGGAACTACTGATAATTATTTGGACTTGGAATTACTAACAAGGTACATGATCACGTGGTTACAACAACAACAACAATGGCTGAAAGTGTTGAAAGCTCGCCCACTCCAAAGTAAATATTATTTGATATTTTCCTTAATATGCAACGGACTTTGATGACATGGCGCAGCATTTGCATTCGGTGGTCCCGGGAGATTGGCACATACGTATGTCGTTTTCGCGAAGAATCGATGTCCGTGTCGGTAGACACGGAAATCGATTCTTCGCAAAAACGAAAAGAAGTTTGGGCCAAAGTACAGAGACCACCAAATGCATTTGATACGCCATATTTCATCAAAATCCGTTACATAATAAGGACAAAATAAAAGAATACCTACTTTGAATCGGAGGGCTTCTGGAAGTTGCAGTATTTGTTGTTGTAACCACGTGATCATACACATTGAGACAGTGGTTGTCTGTAACGTCCGGTGGGTACAATTAGTGCACATCGTTTGCGGAAAGAAGGTACATGTATAAGCTGAAATCGCAGAAAGTGATGAAACTTTATTAGTAATATAATTTAACCCTTAGCGCGCTACTCACAACAATTATCGTCTGCCGTTGCTTTTAAATATTGCCTTATTTCTCAATAAAAACATGTTTTGACCTCACTTCAGAATCATTTCCAATGGAAATGATTCTGAAGTGCTGTCAAAGCATGTTGTAAATTATTCTAAAGTGCTGTCAAAACATGTTTTGATGATAAAAATGGAAAATAGAAAATAAACAGCAGACAACCAAAAAATAAGATAGCGGTATAAAGGTTAATAGCAGATTTGTATCAAACTATTTATGAACCCAAAGTCGTCTAGTAAAAGGTCTGTTAAAAATATAACTTTGAGAACGATAGTTTTTTTCTGAAATGGATGGTTGCTAATTGTCAAGGTCATTACCAAGGTCAGGAATGATCGAGACAAATTGTCTCCCCTATTAACATATGAACCAAGTATGCTTCAATTGTTATGACGTTATGGCCAATATAGCTTGATCTGACGAACGAAAAGTGGTAACAATGCAGTTGAAGTGTAAGGGATAGGCTAGAGTAGATAAGTACACGTAGTCACTTAATCACTTATAATGTACACTATATTACATAGGAACACACAGGAATACATGATACATTGATATGCGAACATCACTGTACGGTGCATGATACTACTCACTTACAAGATTGTAAGCCAATCGACTGTTATACTTTAACGCAACTTAAAAGCTATAGACAAATAAACTCAGTATGTGGTATATCAATGGTCCCGTAGTGAACAATAGTATGAATGCACAAGTACTTTGATGATCGCTAATCAAAGTGAAATAACATACAAGTACAACATGGCAGAACGAACATTGGAGGACAAATGACAATCATCTGAGCTACCCCAGTGCTGGCGTATCTCAATAGATAGTGGTAACCTCTGAGTATCAAGGTCCCAAGGTCTGCCTCACCCGCAGTATGATGTCTAGTCAACAATATGGCTATAATCCAACTTCAAGTGGATTAATCAATAAACAATATATGTAGTCTTACTACAATCCCTTAGCCATGATACGCCATGATAGGAGTATAACCATACATTATCAAAGTATACATAATATGTATTGCCTATGCAATGTATTTCCAAAGTCTGAATGTCAAAGTCACAGCCGGATGTGGTTACATCACATGGTAGTCAATAACGATAATGTTCCGGAAGCTGGTACCGGAAGTAAAGTTCCAAAGGTAGACTGTCGCGAAGTATTATTTCCGGAAGTGGTGGACCTATGGTATCACTAGACTGTAGAAACCCGGATGTGGTGGACCGGATGTAAAGTATCCATGGTGAATCAATTGGTTGTAATACAGGACGTGGTAGTCCGGATGTAAAGTTCCGATATAATACAAAAATGGCGATTATCACGTTGGCTAAGACGCCGGGAGAAGTTTCACATGGGTGACATTCAACTCGGTGGTAGTATAATAATATGATATATGTGTATGGTGTTTCACTTCAATAATCTATGGCTGTGACTGTCTGCTGAACGCGATGTAGCTATCACACACTGCTCTATACAGGCCTGTACCCGGAGCTGCTACACACACTGCGCCAGACAGACGTACGGACACTCGGACGACCTGGTACTCTGCACTGCCTGGGGTCTGCCCTCAATGAGTGGACCAAAACGTCCAATGTGGCTCGCTGGAGCGATCTCAAGAGGCTACAAAATGAAATGAGCCTCCAATTACTGGACGAATACGCACAGACAGACAGACATGATGCACAACGGACTAAAACGGGAATCGAACAACGGCAAATCACAGCTGAAATAAAATGTTGTAGGTACATACCAAAATCCTCCGTGCCACTGGTGTACTTTGAGGGAGTAATCATTTATTTTTCCGAAATTCATTATTTCATACAGAACTAATGATTGCATATCATATAAAACTAACAAATGCATATATTTGATGATTAAAAGTATGCAGAATTATTATACTGCATTTATTACATTATCACAGCCAAATTGGCTGTGATAATGTAATAAATTCAGTATAATAAAAATTAATAAATTTATCCTAAAATTGAAAATTTCTCCCTCAAAGTATACTTTGCTAGGAAAGTATACTTTGCAATGTTGGTGAAATAGGCTACTGGTCCTGATTGATCAAGTGTTGATAGGTTGATGTCTAGACTGAAACATATTCCTACACAAGCGCCTGCGTTCATCTTACCAAGAAGTCAACGTTCTGTGCATACGAAGGGTGTTCATAAAATACCCGGACACCTTCTGTAAAATCCATAATTGTTTAGGTAACTGTCTGAAAATTCACATACATAATGATTGATATAATATATTATGCTCCATCTCTTTCATTTTCACACCTCATCATAGATATGTCATGAACAGTTTTATCGTTACGTTACCAACGCAACGTCATCACACGATATGCGGCCCAGCGTCAAGATGGCGTTATGTAAATGTTAGGCTCCTTACTGTTCAATGGAAGAATAACGTGCCCATTATATTATTTCGTACTCGAACAACGTTCGTCGTTATCAACAATCAATTCTGTCACGTCACCGTCGCTGGGTTTATTCCGTGTTTCTATCGTTTCGTTTAATGTCTGCTTAAAATGACAATTTACTTCGCTACTTCGCTCAGTTACTTGAATGCTGTCGGCGTGTTTCACAAAATAATTGACAAGTTTGATATCACACTCCAGGTTGGTTAGTTGTATTGATATACGCTGTTCCTCTGGCACAGATATATCGGCATTGATCTCCGTACGACAATCATCAACGGCATTCATAGACTCCAAGTTGTCATCAAGCATATCTTGGCCAGACAGACATGTGTCGGTGGTATTCACTTTTCCGTAACTGGCGGTAGTAGCGGTTCCCATTGAATTACCTGTAGGAACTGGAATACGCCAAGGAGACACAGTAAAGTCCTTATCGATGGAGTCTGTCTTTCCGTCAGTGATATCGCTGTGGCCGGTGTTTGTTCCGCGAGAAACAAGCGTTATTTGGCCTGTGTGCCTAATGCGTTGTTGTAGATTAATAAAATAGTTGGTCAGATACTTGCCTGGATGAGGTACATATTTACATGCCGTGTACTGTTGTCGAGGGCTATGTGTCCTATGGTGGTTCAATGTCCTTTTGAGGCAGCGGTACATATACACATATAATATATTCACCGCCACTTGTGGAACATGCATTAACATACACAGACACGTTAATGCAAATTTGTAATATTCTCCAAACACGTTTTGCATGGTGCAGTAAGGCGTTAATTCGCGAAACTTACCGAAAATCATAAACGGAAGCGAAACAATTAAAATTGAAAATGCCCATGTGAGCAAAATTTGCAACAGCACCGTGTGGTAACCTTGGTTTTGCCGGGCAACTGTATTCCGGCGTACATATATCACCCTGTACAAACATATACAGACCGTGTGTAGCAAGGCCGCCTCCTGTGATATGAGGAACACCATTATGTTGGCGGCACAGTTACTGTAGTTGGGAATGTAGACGGCGACGCTCATCGGGATGGCACAGACGCCGACTAGAGCGTCTGTGAGGCTCAGTCCGAGAAGCTGGAGGTAGACTATGTTGTTTTTTATGTTGTCGCTGCTGGTACGGACACAGGCAAACATGAAGGTGTTCATGACAATAATCCACCCGATCAGACACAATATAACAGCTATGATTGACGTCGGTATCGTGCCTGGTGTGGATATCTGCGCCGATGAATTAAAAGACATGGATAAGTTTTGAGACATGTTTCTTCTCGTCAAGTCTTCGAGTTATAAAGTGAGCTGCGTGCTGGGTTGATCAGCCTCCTCGGTTTAACGACCGTTCCAGTCTATTGTGCACCATACACTGTGATTGACAGTACGTATAGTACTGGATTAAGATTCGTAATCTGTACGCTCATTCAAATGTGTGACAGATATTGGAGAAATGAGGCTAATGGGATGTGTGACCAGTTTACCTCCTGATCAAATAACACAATTATGTAACCCATTACGATCTATATTGCTTGTTAAGCCACAGTCACATTGTCACGTATTGATGGCTATGCGTTACTGTGTTTCTCACCCGCACAGAATGTCACGTTTTTGCCCCGTTTGAGGGGTATTAGGTTTACTAGGTTTCTAGTAGGTTTCCACTACGTTTTGCGCGGTTTTACTACGTATCGCCCCGTGTGACATGTGACAGGCCGGGTATAAAAGCGGCTGTTTGTCACGATTTCACTATGGATGATTGGTAAATTTTAAAAGGTGGCTGCTACGTTTCGCTACGTTTCACTACGATTCATTACGATTTTACTAGGGATTACTAGGTAGTGTCAGCGAGAAAACCGGAAATAAACGCGGCCGTATTGACAAGCCAAATCAAAAGGTAGTAATATACGTAATAAAACGTAGTACTATACGTATTAACATGCAACAAAACGTATTAGATACGGCTATATGTAGTATGTAGTATTAAAACATATTAAAACGCAGTAAAATGTGGTAAGACGTATTAGATACGGCTATATTCGTAATGATAAGTGCTCCGGCATGTTCAAAATTAGCGTGGGGTTTTGATATACGTAGCAGAAACCTACTAAAACGTATTACAACGTAGTAAAAACGTATTACAACGTAGTTAAAACATATTGGATACATACACAAACGTACTTAGTCATACCTACTGAAACATAATAAAACGTAGAAAAAAACGCAACAAGATGTAGTAAACACACGTGGTAAGCGTAGTGAAACATAGTAGTACGTAGTGCGCCTCCAGGTATAGCTAAGTACGTTTCTATACGTATATAATACGTTTTATTACGCTTTGACTACGTTTTAATAAGTTTCAATAGGTATCAGTTATATATATTGAAAGCTCAAGTTAATTTTGAATAATATTCAACATAAACGTGGCGGGAGCAATCATTATTACGTATATAGCCGTACCTATACGTTTTAATACGTATATTGCCGTTTAACTACGTATTAAAAGCGTAGTAATACCTAGCCCTCATAAACTGACAATATGACTGGGGCTTAAGAAGCATGGCGAGTGTTTCATTATTGATGGAATGGCGAATGCACCGGCTGATCTGTATCTACACTGGTCACACAACCCATAAGCCCCCTTTCTTCAGTCACAGCTACATACGTGACAGTGACTGGAGAAATAGGGCTTAATAAATGTGTTACCAGTGTAGCTCGTTGTCATGATGCGTAACTCACAATGGGGACAAGGTGAGTATTGGTGCCAGGTTAGCTCAGTCGGCTAGAGCGACGGTACGGTAAACCAGAGGTCCAGGGTTCGAGGCCCGGGCCGGTGCACATTTCCCCACCCTGTGGCATTTGGCGCCCAACGAGGGACCGTGACTGATAAATATTGCCCAAATTGTACCAAACATATGGAATTCAGAGACGAATTAAATTTATAATTCGGGGACAAATTTCAATTTGGCGGGGAAGTATGTTACGCTATGTAACTCACTATGAGGTGAGCATTGGTGCCTGGTTAGCTCAGTCGGTTAGAGTGCCGGTGCACATTTTTCCCGCCCCGTAACATCCTGATCAAATAGCACACTGATATAGCCTGATAACGACCTAAATGTGTAAATTGCTTGTTAGAAGCTGGTGTTTCATTGATTGATTGTCGAACAGAGCAGATCCTGATCAGACTGTGCGGATTCACAGGCTGATCTTGATATACACAGATCGTAAAACCTATAAGCCCCATTTCTCCAGTCATTAGGCTACAAGAACGTGCTATTTGCTCCAGGAGCTACACTGATCAGAAATCCCATAAGCCCAATTTATCCCGGCACATCCACATATGATCACTGGGGCTGCACTTCGCGCGGGCGTACACTGTTTTACTAGGCCCTGTGCGTTCCAGCATAAACTAGGGGTTTTAGTACCAACTTTGCGTACCAAAGATATTTGTTACAAAAGTGATCAGACACATATATTCTATAAATTTCTGCATGATGGACTTTCAGAAGTATTAACTTAAGCCTAGTACTTTATATAAACATCAGACATTTAATACTTCATAGACGACTAAACATTTATCAATCAATTTTCTTAGAATATGATATGTAGAAATCTAACATGGCCGTCATTGTACATGAGGTCTATGACATATTTAAAGAGACGGGCACGTACGTGTAATTAGGTGTTGACTCAGCACACAGATATGAAACGAACATAGTTCCAAGTTGTTTAATAGATTGGTATTAATAATAATACGCAACAAAAACATACATGTTTATCACATGAAAACCTTGTTATGAAGTGTTGTAACACATTTCATAAATGTGATATGACACACGTGTAATACAGTAACACCGGCAGCGAATTTGATTGGCTGGCCGCATCACCCTAATTACGTATTAATATTATGCGTCCACGTTATGCCAAACGAATAATATAAAGGCGTTCCAAATGATGTCCCTAATGGCGCGATAAAGCAACGATGTTTTGACGTTTACGTCATCCTATTTTAACGTCACTGTTGGTGACTCAGTAACATTACTAGAACTGTTAAAATGTGCTCCCGTTTTTGGAAACCTGTACTATGGCATATGTTTATTGCTAGTATTAAAACTATTTTTCTTGGTGAAGTTGTTCAACTAGATGCGAAAATAGGCAATGGCGTCCGCTCACTGAAACGTAATGGAAATATCCAAGGTTTCTGCTCTTGGAGCGGTGAAGTTATGTGATAAACAAAATCTGAAACTCGTTTCCATTTGATATGACATTTATGAAACTCGTCAGCAATTTTATGCACCTCACCAGAGGCTCAGTGCATGAATTGTGCGTGACTCGTTTCATAAATCTGTTATCAAATGGAGAAAGGCTTGAGATCCTCTATATATTGCTTATACAATATGACCGAAACGCATATCAAGTTTCTGGGATATTTATATGCATCGTCGTTGTTTCAACAGTCACAAAATGGTTAATGCGAACACAAGTTTGATATGTGATAACTGACAATAGAATTCATATAAACCAATTTTACGGGAACAAAAAGAGAAGTGTGTAAATCCAAAATGGCCGCCATATTATACGAATTTCATTCAAAATTCCATGGTCCCATGCATTTCATACACATTCAATTTATGTGATTTTCACCTTACTAAAAGCATAAATAGGAGCATAAACGTATATTTTGCATCTTTTACATATCCATCATTGAAAAACTGAAACAACAATTTTCTGGAATTCAGACATTTTCGACGTATTACACAAAACATATTAGACGAGAGAATACCAATCACTTTAGACGAATTTATCATTGGCATGTCGGAGAAGTTTGTGAATACTCATTTGAGGCAAATATAATTTGCATCAGTTCAAGATGACCGACATCTCGTGCATTATTTGTAGTAATGCAACTAAATCAGCATACACATGAGTATATATCAGTATCGGTGGAATAAGAATAACAAATGTGTATTATATATCTATTTTTGTATGACTAGAAGCAATAATGCATACCCTATTGTATCATGTGTTATTCCATTTTGTACTTTGTCACATGCACGGTGCCATGCACGGCATACTGTGCAAGAAGGAACGTCTATATGAGTAGTGAAATGAACAATACGCATGTGACAAATGCCAAGTGTAAGTGCAATTATATAGTATAGCCAATTAATATAATATGACATACATCATGCATGCACTTTCAGTGGCCATTTAATCTCTATGCAGTGTTACCACCACATGATACTAAACGATATTTGAAAATATCAACTTTACATTTCTGTTGTGCAGTGTTCTGTTTTACCACTTTGTGTACGTGATCATACTTGATTAACCCTTTGAACCCGAAAGCCCGCTATATCGGTTTATGCAAACAGTGCAGATCCAGATGAGCCGGCTCGTAACGAGCCGTCTCATCAGGATCTGCACTGTTTGAAAGTAATTTTCATATTTTTGAGAACAACAAATACCCCCCTTTTTAATTCAATAGTTTCTTCTTACTCATTGTTTGCTTTGTGTTGAGTACTGACCTCAGAGAAAGATGGCGGTAAAGCAAACAAGCTTATTATTATTTGTGTGTTTACCTTTAACATTACATACAATGTCAACATATCCACGATATCGTCGAACATGACAACTAAAACAACTTATCCTACCGTGTAAGAGTCCATCTTAGTTCCTCATTCAAATCTCGACCTGCTTCCACTTATTTTCCAGGCCAGGCAATGGTCTGCGGTCTATCGGATGTATTGTTTCCTATGTTCCATGCACATATATGCTTAAAGTAAATTGAGTGGATCCATCTATGTATATGTTTTAGTGCAGATGAGTTAATAATACTTACAACCAAATATGCAATGTATATATAGTTTGCCGATGTAGCACGCTCATGTACATAACATATGTGTATAAAAAGAGGAGTGTTTCATTACTTAGCACACCATGGTACATGTATATGTTAATTGTGCGAAGTACATGCCGTGTACAGTACAAATTTCGAACAAATACAATAAAAACCCATCTCATTGAAACTACACAAAACAGTTCTGTAATGGTAGATGTTTTTCATATACATGACTTGCATTGCCAGCAGAGTATGGTTTTGAAATAAAATCATGAATATAACAACGTGACATATTAAACCAATATAAAATAAATTAATACTCAAACAGCTGGTTGTGGAATACATGTTTGTGCTTCGTTGTAAGTTCCTCGGCCACCGTTATGCATCTATCATGTATTTATCCTGTATTGCGTTAGTGTTATCTTTACATGGGTACATACAACTAGGAATATAAACCTCGATCATGAAACAAGAAGAGCAATATGCAAGTGAATACTGATCCTGGATATACTACTATGTTTGCGTACATGTGTCGCCTAATTTCTCATCACACATTATGCTGGGTGCTGACGAGTGTATATATAATGTGTCACAGTGCCTTGGTGTTCCACACAAAGTTTGTCATGCAGAGCACTTCGGTGGGTGCCTGTTGACGATTCTGTTATTACCTCTGTACGCTGATCTATCATATGTGGTCTCAATTCGGTATAGTATCCATATTTTAAATACAACCAGTAGTACAGGGATAACTTTGGACAGGCAGAAAGCAGAAGTCCTAGTCCCGATGGTTTAACAGCTGAATTCTACAAACTTTACTGGAATGACATAAACAATATTACATAAATTCAATAAATTATTATTTTGAGAATGGAGCATTGACATACTTACAAAAGCAATGAATAATTACTTTATTACCGAAACAAAGGACAAAGCACACTTAACATTGAAATTTGGAGACCAATTTCACTTTTTAAAGAAGATTATCAAATATTTACTAACATAATAAAAACGGTATTAAATTCACTAATAAATGTCAATGACATTTACATTGAGAAATAAAAGAATATATAATGAATTGTTCTCTACTAATTTTGAACTATTTCTAACCGCATAATTTTCCCAACATGCAAAGAGGTAAATTCCCATAAGATAATCTTTATTTCACAATATAATTAATATATGACAGCATTTTGTAATAAGCTTTTATATTGTTTTGACAAGGTACGTATTTTGTTCTGATTTAACATGTTTAAAAGCCCATTGGCAGATATTATGTGAAACAGACTGTATTTTCAAATACAACCAAATTGATACAGCGCCCTCTGGGGGATTGTAATCCTGTAAGCTTGTGTCATTATGTTTCACATTAGGACGCTATATTGGAGAAAATGTACGAACACTCATGGAATTAATTTATGAAGCGAACGAAAACAGAAAAAAACTTGTTTAGTATTCTTTGCAGATTTTCCAAAAGCATTTGACAGTTTCAACCATAAATTCATAGTTTACAGATTAAAACATCTCTACTTTCTTATTCAATGGGTGTCACTATTTCATAAAGTTGTATTTCAAATAATGGTCATTTTTCAGAATGTTTTAAAGTGAAAAAGGGTAGCTCATTTGTCTGTCATTAGTCTGCTTACATTTACATTCTAAATATAAAACTGTTGTCACGAACAATTAACGGTGATTAATGTATAAAAGGTCAAGAGATAAAATAAACATTGTTCGCAGACGATGCAAGCTTTACACTTGACGTTCCGAAAATTATTTCAAGGAACTGATTAAAACTTTGGAAATATTTGCCAAAATTTCGATGTTAAAATTAAATAATAACCAAACATAAGCCCATTAAATGGTGTCACAATAACGTGGTCAAATGGCAAAGCCTCTACACTAGGTATAACGTTTACAAATAACAAAGTAAAACTGTGTTATTAAACGTCATACTCAAACTTAAATAATTTAAAAACAGTCTACACAACTGGAAGAAAAGTAATCTAACTTTGATTTGAAAGATAGCAGTATGAAAACGTTGGCATTCCCAATACTTGTATACTCGTACTAGAAAATCCACCAGATGAAATAATTAAAAACATTAATAATTCCATGTATGACTATCTATGGGATGGCACACCAGATCAAATATCAAGAAAAGTAATAATACAATACTACGAAAGCTGTGGACTTCAAATGATCAATACTAAGTAAACGCAATTATACACTCATTAAAAATATGATGGATAAAGAGATTGAAAGGTTCACATAATCAGTGGAAAACTGCGTATAATAATGACCTTCATAAGCACGGTGATGACTTAGTGTTTAAACACAGTTTTAAACAGAATTAAGCAAACGTTTAATAACAAAGTTTATTTTTAAGCGAATTTTCTTTGGTATCTCATGTAATTTTAAACATACATGCCCTCTTGTTTCGAATGCAATGTTATGGCACAATACCAACAAAAATAGACTTCTATACATTTTAGGTATTATACATTGATAAGTAATATTATAAATGAATTGAAAGAAAAACTTAAAACAAAAACAATAAACACTGACACACCGAAGTACCTAATTTCAAAAATCATAACAGCAATAGAATCTAATATGTAATGCAGTATACAATCTACAAATAAATTCGATGCGATTACACACATTAAAATATGTGTATTTATCGCCATTGCTGTTAAATTGCTGTATTGTTGAAATACTGGATAAGGGTTGTAACTAATGTTGTGTGAACAAAGCCCATTGTAGTACTTATATGCAATGAATTATGTTTAAACTAAAACATGTTCTAATATGGGAAAATGAATTATTTACTTTGCAAATGTACCATAAGTACCAGTGTAACTATGTAATGCAAATCGGTCTAAACAACTTTTTATTCCATTCAAATGTAATATTAAACAATCTAACTTGTGCGAGTTCTGTTATATGACAGCAGATTCCAACACGCACACATGTTTTGGGAATGTAATGTCATTCAAGCCGTTTGGTCAGAAATGAATCAACTGCTAAAACAAAAGGATTGGGTTTCAACATACATTTAACCTACGAATACGTCTCTTTTTGTAGTATCACGGTATTATCTAAACAAAAATCAATTTTCATTAATTTTATGATTCTTCTGGTGAAATATTTAATTCTCAAATGTAAATGTTCCTCAACAATACCTATATTAAACACATTCAAACTGTATCTTCTGCATACTATGAAGAACAAATTGGAACAATTCAACTCAAAATGGAATGGCTTTAGCACTTAACTAACATAATGGCTCAACGAGATGTTTATGTTGTCTAGCATCATTGCCGCTTATATATTTATAATATCGTACCCAATAACGTTGATGCACATTTTTACCGTCCCCTAATACATACATATCGCAATTCTTCTTGGCAACAACGACTCTTTCCAAGCAACATCTTGGAGTTTCACAAGCTTGGTTCAGGCTTAAATCGGTTGTTATATATTCGTAATGTGTTAGCTATGAAATAAATTAAGATGCGCCAAACCGTCCCTTCTAATGTTGGTTCCACAATGTAATATATATGCTACGGTAGCCGATGCTTTTTTTCACTGGCGGCAAACTTGTTTATGCAAATTGGTGGGCTTAATATACTACGTTGAAAAGCATATCATGCAGAAATATACAGTATATATGTCTAAACACATTGGATCCAGAAATCTTTGGAGCGCCCAGATGGTACTGACAACTCTATTGCGCTCAGTGCCTATACGTCGAAAAATACATCTGTTTCCCGAAGAGATTACACTCAGCTCTACTTATATTAGAGCTACCGCATGAACGAATTGTTCGTCTAGTAGTGTATATTGTTACGTCGTTATTTTAGGTCTTGTGAATGTTTTTAATCTATATACCACATACAACAAAACTGGGGTTGGTTCAATTTTTTCTATAAGCCAAATAGTCGCCATCTTGAAATTCAAAATGGCCGCCATTAACATTTATATTTCTAGGTAAAAAATATGTTTTTCTGCGAAAAACACATTATTATGGACAAGACATACTGGCAGAATGAGTATTTGAGACACCAGCTATTTGGGTTTTCAAAATGGCCGTCATTTCAAACATGGAAATCTAGTATGTATTGTACATTTTTGAATGTCGTGGTAACATTTTGTATTTTCCTTCTGGTTATACTCGTCTTTCTTTAAACACAGTCTGTTAAGATTATTGCTAATTGGTATTGTGCTACGAGTAATCTTTATCTTCAAAATAGCCGCCGAAACTAAGTGTGTTATGTACAACGTCACATCAAAGATTTGTTACACATTCTAGTATTTATGTGGCTGTAGTTATGTTCTTTCAAATGATCTTGTGATTGGAACGTGTGTGTTTCCTTCAAAACATATGTATATACAACATATAAGAAAACTGAAGTTTGTTCCATTTCTTAAGAGCCGCATGGCCGCCATGTTTTATTTCAAAATGGCCGCCATTGAAATTAATTTATATTTAACGTCGACGTCATTATATGCGGTGTTTTCTATTATTATTTATTATGGATAAGAAATATTGGTATAATTATTTCATTATTTTGAAATGGCGGCCATTTTATTTGTAAACTTGATAATCTAATATGTATCATACATGTTTAATGCAGTGGTGATATTTTGTATTTTTCTTCTGCTTATACTCATAATACAATGAACACAAACTGTTGAGATTATTGCTAATCAGTACTGTAGTACCAGACACCATTATCTTCAAAATGGCCTCTGGAAATAAGTGTGCCACATGCATTGCCACTTCAAGGATTTACATGTATTACGTATTATTGTATTACGTATTTACATGTAATACGCATTGTTGTGGCATATAGTTATGTTTCTTCAAATGATATCTTGATCAGCACATGTGTTTTCCTTTAAAATAGGAAGATACAAATATGGCAAATGATCCATTTTATCCAATAAAGTGTATATTGATGTCGAGTATGTTGCATTGCAAAGGTAAATAGTATTTGAACCTTTGTGTAGGATACATTCCCAAATATATCTATAATCGGGCGTATGTGTGTGAAAAAAACGAAACAGTTTTCGATCTGTCTTGGGTCCTGTCTGAGAATGTATTGGATGAACGTTAAACTGCCGTACTAACGTACTAACGGTAGTATGATCGAAATCCACCGTGAGACATTTTTACATCTTATATATGTTTTTATTAACAATAATGGTGTAAGGATAATTTTCTTTTATTATTTTGCTGTTGATATCACATATAAAAATGTTTGTCTGTTATTGACATGTGTTTTTTATGTTTTGACATATTTTTTCTCGATCGCCGACAGGATAATGGTCGCCGATCGTACATTTATTGCAGATATTTTAAGGACTGTTTTTTTCAGAATGTGGTCCAAGTACAGCTGTAAGTGGGACGATGTCGTGGACATTCGATGTTTCTTTTGTCTCAATATGAAAAGCTTCAATCTGAATGCATTCTAACATGTGTGTCATGTTAATATAATAAATTAATACGGTGGGATGATATTTCAAGGCAACATGTTGGGGACATTAGTATCATGGACCGTGAGTGAACATCTGTCAAGTCGTGAAAATGCAATAATACAACAAAATCAAGAAGAAGATACAGTAATTGTGGGATTATATTTCAAGGCAACATGATGGGGACATTAGTGCCATGGAATGTGAGTGAACATATTGTCAAGCCGTGACACAAATACAATAAGACTGTTGGCGTATACTGTATGTGTAACGGTATATACTATAACGTAATTTTACGTCGCTTTACGTCGCTTTTACGTGACGTCTATTTTGCTCAAACGACCTACATAGTGGTGTTGTAGAAACTATAATATCTTAATGAAAATTGCAGATATCATAATCAAATAAAAGGCGTTCAATTCATCATACAAATACCATTATAATAGTAAAATAATTTCATATTGACCAAACATTTCTCGAAGATAGGTTTTCTCGCGAAATTATATATTTAACATAATTATTATATTGTATACGATTTCAGGGCGGCCATTTTTAAATCTAAGTTGGCCGCCATGGGACCTGTTCAAATGAAAATAACACGGGGTTTGTTGTGTGTGGTCAAAATATGATTATCACCAAAAAAGAATCAATATTCTACCTGTATTAGAAGTGTATATATACATGTAATGAATATAACATTTTAGGCCGGCCATTTTGAAATACAAGATGGCGGTCAAAGGAATTGTCGAAACAAATTTAACCAACCCCAGTTTTGTTCTTCGTGCTCTAAAGACGATAAAAACATTGGTTACAAGAATGTTGCCAAAAAATTGCAAATCTACATAATAGTATACACTATAGTAACCTTCGCAAGTATCCGTTAACATCTACTGTGAAATAACACATATATACGCGTATATACACTATTCCGTTTTCAATTTGTCTGTTTCCGCCGACTTCAACGATTTCAGATTATATATCGTCAGCGCGTGTCAAATGCACGTATGATGAACTGAGGTTGCTATGACGGCTACGTTGTCTATAAGTATGATCTTCCGACTGGGAAATATGTCTTACCGCATATGCGACCAGCGTAGCGCAAGTCAGACTGCGAGTCGCGCAGTTTGATCTGGGCCTACACTGATCGCCATTCACTCACTGAAGTAGTAGTATATCTGCTATTGGATTAGACTGCAGATGTATTAGACTGTAATGATAAAGTAGACGCTGCGCTTGATTATGATCAAACAAGTTTATCAGCAAGGGAATAGTAACGATTGTCACTAGAAATGTAGCTGGTTGTGTACGATATTGATGAAAGCAATATATTAGCCACATTTGTATGCAATAACACGTATGGATGTCATTTTAAAATTCAAGATGGCCGTCATATTTAGTATACGCTGACGTGTTATTTATGAAAACAGGAAGAAACTGAGACACAGTTTGTGTTTGATATTATATTTTGATATAATATTTAACCATGACAACCAGGGTTTCTGCAAATGACATTACATGATACATTTGTATGTCCTACACACATTGTGCAATGCCATTCATGCTCTTTTGACTACCACTATGTTGGTCAACCCTAATGCACATTTATTTATTTATATATATGACATCTAAATAAATTTAGTTTATTGCAAATGACAAACTTATAGCAGGCAATATTTGATTGATGGCATAATTTGTTAATCATATAATCTGCTTTCTGTCGCTTGCACATTTACAGTTTTTGTTTTGTTTCTTGTAAATCATTGGTGTACGTTCCCCACTAACTCATACTTGAAGGAATGTAAATTGCGTATGGCATGGTTTATAAAAGGATATCTATTTTTCTTGATATTCACATCTAGTGTTCGGCTGGTATACATTTTCACATCAATCCGCTTTTACATAATTCGTGAATACTGGATGTCGAGAACAGTTTTATTACATCCTATTCCTTATTATTTATGTATAGGTAAACTAACAGTACATGTATTTATTTATTTAATGTTGTTTAATGGCCTGTCAACATCTATGTTTCACTTTAGGCCGGGTTAACTGGATTGAATCCCATAGTTCACCAGTACGGATGGTGGGAGGTGGGATTCATGTGAAAGGTTCCAATTGAATTACTGGCACTTCGGAGCGTGCGCATGGTAATTTAGCAATGCGGTTATCCTTACAGGAATCACAAAATGGCTGAGTTGGCTCTCAGATACAGTTTTGGCTTTCTGGTTTAAGTTAAATCCGGTTATACCAACAATAAGACGAGTAACGTTAGTAATAATCCTATTAGTTTTGGGATTGTGGCTAAGTGACTCTGGTGTGCTGATGACCTGGCACCGGATCAGGTTATTCTAATTTCAGGGCTGAATATTTATTTCTGAGTTTAGGACCCCCCTCCATCCGTACATGTGAAATACGGGCTTTTAACTAATTAACTCAAATTACGTTAGCTGTCGCCAGGCCGTTAAACAATTTAAGTAAATGCATTTAACACCATATGTAACACATTCCACTTGAAATCGTCATTTTCATTTTCGTTGTTTAATATCCTTAATACACTTGCTTTTTGCTTTTTAATTTCAGTATATTGTGTTACTCTAATAATTTGCATTTGATTTAGTTCATATCATAATAATCACATACACATATTGTTTATTGTGCTGCTGTGTGAGTTGTTTACAGCTTCTACTCAGAAATCACTTTACTTTTTTTGTTTCGAGACTACTAACCTGCTAACTAAATATAGAAGCATTATGTAACGTTCACGTATTACTTATATGCCAAACATTAAATCCTTATGTGGCATATGTACGTAATTGTTTGACCCAATGTAGTGGGATGTTAGACCGAGCTGTCCCAATTTTGGCGAAAGCTTTGTAGTTGGAATCAACAGTTTTTGGACATACATTGTGATACAGCATTCAAGTATCTCCTGATATGTTAGTCATTGATCTTTTGTGAAGCTTCATCAATAACGTCCTCCAATTTATGGCGAAGCTCCCTGTGCCATCAGCGTACTACGTTACAGAAGAGACCGCCGACTTCTCGGCGGCGACTACCTTATTGTACAACGATTGCTCCTAGTTAAGCTTGTCATGTGATTAAGAAGGTGACATTATAGTATTACATATTGTCTATGTAGAATTTCCAAATTCATTCTCCTGTTGGGAATGGTGGTATATGTGTCACAGGGTGAGAACGATGCATATCCTACCCGAGGCTCGAACCGGGGACCTCTGGATTACCGTACCATCGCTCTAACCGACTGAGCTAGCCGGGCACGAATACACATCTTCTCCCCATAGTGAGTTACGTACCGTGACATATGTATATTACACAGATGATCATTTAGCCAAATCCATGTTTACATACGCTTTATGATAGTGATACTGGAGTACTAGTGTGGGTCAATAAGTAGTGTAACATGGTACATATCTTTAAATGTATGTGTAAAACTACACTTATCGTTCTATATTCAGTCAGGGTTGTCTCTCGTGGGGTCTATGGCAGAATAGGCCCGTTGTCGCTGTGAAGCAATATTCGTTGCTAAGCAACAGGCGTTGATACATGCGACACTTGCGCCACTTGTGACTGATTGTTATCGAAGTTTCTATAACAGATACATTTAAGTGCATTTTTTCAAATAATGGAATATAACTATGTTTGTACAGTTATTGTCTGACGAATAGGCTGGATATGGTAAAAGTCATAATCACGCACGCGCAGCAATGGCGTAACGAGTTGTGCGTGATGGCACTGCACGTCAATGTGTAAAAGTATCGATCCCATTCATTCACCATTACCCCTCGTATTTTCTTTTGGCAGTATTATACATTTTATATCAAACGAAAATTTCTACACTGATAGCAGGGGCGATAACCGTTTTTCCGTAAAACGTTAAGGTATATTACTAGACTAAGTTATTATCTGTATTTACTTTTTGATGTACAATAAACATACCCTATAATACGTCGAAATAATATTTTTTCAGGTGACTCATTTAACTTGAATTAGTATAAACACTTAATTAATATCATACCTCATTTACATATGCAAATAGTCTGATACCAGCACGAGTCACTACAATGTATCAGTACAATAAATATTACTAAATGATTATATTTGTACAGCGGGCACTCGCACTTGTTAGAACTGATGGAATAGTAACACAATTATACACTTATTTAATTCCAATAAAGAATATGTTGTGCCTACTGAGTGGGCATGTACCTTTAACAGTTGTTAGGTAGATTCCCTTAACACGTTATCAATTGCACCTCCGGTAAATACGTCGGTATTTAATCAACAGTTTAATGTGCCTCTTGGCGTGAAACGACCTTAAAGTTTATAATAATTAAATTATTGCTGTTTATGAGCAATTTGTCGAGAAATATAAAACCAGCAAAAATCATTTGCTAGTGTAATTGCATTTAATCCCTGAACCGCTAAATAAATTGTGAAGAAGTTAACGGCCGGTCGGTAGACAAAAGCGATATCACGGCATATGCACTACATGCAGATCTACGTTGTTATGCATATTTAATAATTCCAAATACACCGGAAGTACTGGACCGCAGCAAATTTTAATGAAACCCGGAAGTAACACACAATTCTATTTATCTTCTGAAATTAATATGTTTTATGCAAAACTCACATAATAACACACAATAGGAGAAATATTTATATAATAAATACTCCGATATTTAGTGCGTAAACAAATATATTGTGTTCAAACAAATCATATGTGGAAAAACAACTTGTTTTGTGTTGCGCGCAAAATTTAATAATTGTGTTTACCTGTATCCAACAAAGGGACGTAACTTTTGTTCTGATGTGGAAACTACCATGTGATCCGTGGTAGTAAGGTTGCTTGGTTTCACTCAACGTCGTACGACTAACCAGTTCGTAAGTGCAAAACTGAAATTTACAATAACATTTGCACTTATAATCGATGTTAGCAAATCTTCTGTGGATGTCTCTTCCACGTTTTGGCCATTAAACGTTTGGCCATTAAACACATTAAATCTAAAAAATATTTAAATATTTTTCATCAATGCAAACAATATCGCCCTCCCCAAATAAATGTATGTGATGAAATTCCATTAAATATTGACAATTTTCCTATGGGAATTTAACTTGGGGGCTAAATGTTTTTTTCCAATGCGAAATTCCCCTAGAAAAATTGTTACAATAAAATAAAAAAATGGTGAAGGTGACATTTTTTTATTGATGAAAAAGTACTTACATTTAAATATATTTGTTTAATTTAATGTGTTTAATAGCCAAATATACGTCGGCAGTAAAACGTGGAACAGACTGTAGATAGTGTCATTCTGTTCTGACATGTAGTTGTTTGCTTGTTTGTTTGTTTGTTTGTTTGTTTGTCTGTTTGTTTGTTTATTGGTGTTTAACGGCCTATCAACAGCTATCAACAGCTAAGGTCATGTAAGGCCAGGCAAATGGGTTCAATCGGGGGGCAGGGGGGGGGGGGGTCCCAAAATCAGAACGGAATATTTACATCGAGATAAAATATATTCAGCCCTGAAATTAGAATAACCTGACCTGGTGCCAGGTCCATGCCACACCAAAGTCACTTGGCCCCTTCCCCTAAAATAGGATTACGAATAATCGTAATACTGACATAACGGGTATAACCAGATTCAACTGTTACATGCAAAATGCCAAAGACGTATGTAAGGGCTAAACCAGGTCTTCAGTAGGAATTCCGGTAAGGATGAACCCCGATCGTTAAATTACCCATCGCATACTCCCACCTTGTATCCACTACAGACGAGCCATGTGATTTTGTACCTAAGAACATGCGCGATTTTGCATGAATCTACCGAAAGTTTCATATTTCCTGAATGAACGTAACACCCCCAATGAATCAATACACCAAAATAAAGTGCCTTTAACCCTTTCAACCCTAAATACATGTACCTGGAATGGACTGTGATATGTTCATTCTGGGTCGAATTTGGATAGGTCCTGGTTAAATTTACCTTATCATGTTGATGATACGCCATATTGTTTATGAATAATTCTGCATATTTTCTTTATATGACCTCAGAAGTATATGTCGTGACCATCATTTGAACCGTATAATCGAGCCCGTAAAGGTGTATTCCGAAAGGAATGGGTTAAGGACTGATCATATTGTCACGAAACGATTGTAGGACTTATAAGACGATGATGTTGTTTTTTTTCCTAAAAATATGAAAAATACTTGCAAAACGTTCAGATCCTGTCGAGATGGATGACACTGTTTAAACAGGTCTGTAGGGTTAAAGTGTTAACGTTCACATTGCATGTGTTGTATAAGACACGAGGCGACGGCGTGTCTTACCTATGAAGGTAAATGTCAACAAAGTCAAGAAAACCCAAATGACCTGGGCGGATAGCTGTCGATGTGAGGAAACTATTAATGAAGTTTGGTAACGATCCGACTAACGAATCAGGAGATATTCAACATATGCCCCGTGGAGACGCAGATTCGCAATTGTTTCCCGCGTGAAATACGTGAAAACCTCCACCCTCGTTCCTGTGAATGGAGACGTTGTTATTACTTAAAGACGATGCAGACGCCACTGTGACACTAATTACATTGCCTGCCTGCCTGCCTGCCTGCCCGCCTGCCCGGACCGCCCGCCCCCCCCCCCCACACCACCCCCACCCCACCCCACCCCACCCCACCCACCCCACCCCACCCCACCCCACCCAGCACTGAACCTCCCCATCCAACGCACATATTTCAACGTGCAACATCCCGCGATTTGTACAGCATGGAAACCTATGCCACGTGGCACTCATATATATTGTCCCCGTGTACGGCGTCCTCGGCGGCCCGTTATTTACTCTCTAGCGCCAGGTGCGCCGCCAGTGGGCGTCCGGTTGCACAAAATGGCCGCGCTCAATTTTCTAAATACTAGCGGTGCCGTCGAATAAAGTTCAATGCCATGTACCTAGTGTGTTGGTCGGCCGAATTGTGACGTCTTAGACGTGTATCTCGACGTTTTCATACGTTTCTCCTCGACGACGACGACGACACGTGCACTTGCCCCCTTCTGTAATCGGTGTCGCGCGCGGAGAATATTGCCTGTACACTCAGTCACGCAGCAGTTGCAGAATGCGCTTCTCTGTCTCTCACTCTCTCTCACCAAGTCGCAAGTTCGTTGGTTGAGCAAATCTATTGTCTTCCTGCACGTTATACTTTTCTATTTTCCTCGTTTTCATTATTGTTTATTCAGGGGATAGCGCGAACGCAGTCCCCTACACTAATAAATTGCGTACCCGAGTCACCCACATTTGGGGTAATCGCAGGCGTCAACCCAACCGAAGTGCAATGGAAGGGTCTCGTCCCGGGCCACTTTTTTTTTTTTGTTTTTTTTTTTTTTTTTTACATAATATTTAATTCGTACATGTGATTACAAAGAAAAACCGGGGGGTGTAAGGTGCCCAGCCGGCCGATACCTTCGAGTACTGCATAGTTAAAAGGGTCACACTGTAAAAATACCTGGGAGACAGTTACGTACAGAGTTTACCTGTTTACAGTAACTGCTTTTCCTGGGTAGAACCAGTACTACTTGAAGGGACAGTAAGTATAATGTAGGCTTGCCACGACAGAAAACCCTGTCTTACAGTGGCAAACCTCTGGGTTAAAACCAGGTCCCTCTAACCTAAATGGAAATTGTAAATCAGTGATTCAAAACTGGGAAGGGGGGGAAACAGTCACGACAGAAAAGGCTATCTTACAGTGACTGTGTTTCCTGGGTGGAACCAGTGCGCTATTTTACAGGGGGGGGGGGGGGGAGGGGGAAATGTATAACTATTTTGATTATAATACTAAATCTGGGTAGAACCAGTTCAACGTTTCATACATACATATTCAATTAAATATATGCCTATCAAATGAAACCTAAGTAATGCGTAAAAACTTAGTACTCAAAGGACATCGTACATACAGTGAAGCACGCTCATCTTTATCATGTCTATGTATATATAATATAAGTGGATTATGAATGTACCCGCACATGAGGATCGCCTCCCTTGGAGACGAGCCTCATGTGCTGACTAATAATTAGAGTAATGGGAGTGTCCAGTGGCCACAGGGTCCCGTACCCCAGAGACGATGCCTCGGGTTGCATCCCCTCTCGGTAACGGGAGCCACGTCCCCCGGAAACTGGATAAGTCATCTAAGTAATACAGTTACATGTTTCCATAATAGTACGAGAAAGATGAGGCGCTTATACTGTTACAATTTACAAAGTAAATCGAGTTATAATTTGTTTTCTTTTGTTTTTCCTTTTACAGGTCCCGATGCCAAGCATGTGCAATAAACAACCTGAAACGAGAAAGCAGTGTAAGTATCTACATATATTACAAGTGTGAACCCGTGCCGAGTTCCCGGAGGGCCGAAAGCGGGCAACCAGGTGGTCACCCCTCACGGCCCTCCGAGAACCCGACACTCGAGCACTTGCGATTTTCCATTTCCTGTATTAATAGTACCACCTCAGACGCCAATCCGCCGCAAACGCACGCATCTAGACCGGCCGAGCCTTAGCTCAGCCGGCCCAGACACGAGCGAAAACGCCGAAAGGACGACAGAGATGTATTAGACAAATGGCAAAAATAATAAACAGGGGACGTAACCTCAATTCGCTTAGATTAAACATGGGCGATAACCTCGTCAGGTAAAAAGTTTAATCCCCAAAAGATGGGCGATAATCCGGTGGAGCAAATGGCGTAAAATAAGGCACATGGAGTCGCTCACAGATAGAAGCAAACAAATTTAGTAAATATTAACAGGTAAGTATGATTATTAATCTCTAAAGTATTCTTTAATGTCCATATCGGGCAAAAATACGACTTGGCGATCGACAATTTTACAAAATATATTTGAGCTGGCCCATATAGACGTGAACCGATCATATTTCATTCGCTCAAAATCAGTCAATATTCGCAATTTGAGTTTATTCAGAAAACGTGACGTGATGATAAAAGAGGAGGTTTGTTTAAGTTCGTGTTTTTGTAAATTTCTATTGTACCAAATAACATGTTTAGATTCTGAGAGGAGAACCAAGGCTACATATTTAACGTTCGAACCCAGGTTGGGCAGGACATTAAATATAAATACAGATTCTTTAAATTTGATTTTGCCCTCACTGATCTTATTGAGAAGATATAACAGCAACCTGTTGAAAGGCGCAACAACTCTACATTCCAAAAATAAATGGGGGATGGTTTCAATCCCACCACATAATGGGCAAGACTTATCGTTGCTAATATGTCTTCTGAAAAGAATATAATTAGTGTATAAAACTTCATGAGCTATTTTCCACATAACGTCACGAGATTCTGGTGATATACATGGATCAAAAATGTTACGCCACACTGTCTTAAAATCAACATTTGGAAATGTTTTCTCTATTTTAGGTGGATGACATACATCATCCAGTAAAGTGCTATAGATAAATTTCGTGCTACACAAGGTGGCAGCATAGACGGGCGGGGTCAAGGCTACAAAACGTCGGAAAGCTGACAGACAGCGAGAATAAAATACGGGTATTGTTTCACTATGAGGTATGGTGTTGCTTGCCAGATCAGGGTTGTAATTTCGTAAAGAAATGCCAACCCAATATCTTGCAAAATATGTCCATGTAGCATGATGTCCGGTTAACAATTTCTGTATGTGATTGACATACATGGCGTCACATTTTAGATTTATATTTGGAACATTCAAACCCCCGCGTTTAAACGGTAAGTATAGAGTATTCCTCGATACTGGTTCGGTGGTAGAATACCATATGTATCTGAAACACGAACGTTGGCATAATATAATGTAATGGGGCGGAACGGTTCGTGCTGTTAGGAAGTATATTAATTTACTCAGGCAAAGAGAATTAAGAACAGTCGATTTGCCTTTAAAAGAGAGTTGTCTCATTTTCCATAAACGTAGTGTGTTGCCGAAGTTGCTGAACATGTCTGCAAATAAATCATCGTCAGACAAGTTTGATCCCATTTTATACCCCAAAAGTTTCTTATTTTCCACCCAACTAATGCCAAAATGATGATCTGACCTAGTTTTCCATTGCCTAAAAACATACCTTTTGACTTATTATAATTAATTTTTGACCCTGAAATTTTCCCAAATTCTCCCGCCCAGTACAAATATTTATGAATAGATTTATCCGATGTCAAAGTCCCGGTGCTGTCATCAGCATAAGCGGATATTTTAATTTCACCTGGTCTTCCGGGCACCTTTATCCCCTTAATAGAAATGTCATTTTGTATTTTCAGCACGAACGGTTCCATGCAAAGGACATATAGAAGTGGCGACAGAGAACAGCCCTGCCGCACACCTCGACACACAGGAAAAGCAGGAGAAACATGGTTGTTGACAATCACCGAAGAGGAGACATCAGTATATAACAGCTTGATCCAGTTAATAAAAGAATCATCAAACCCGAAGGCATTCAAAGTGTCATACATGTATGACCAGGAAACTCTGTCAAATGCCTTTTCCTGATCAAGACAAATAAAGGCTGCTTGTAACTGTTTCTGTTCAACATAATCAACAATGTTTCTCAAAAGATGTATATTATCAAAAATTGATCTCCCCTTGATTGAACAAGTCTGGTCTATGTTGACTAGTGAAGGCAGAACCTTACTCAAACGAAGGGAGATAACCTTAGACAAAAGTTTATAATCAATATTCAACAAGGATATTGGTCGATAACATCTCATATCTTCTTTTCTGGAGTTATCCTTACATAGTAGTGTGATATAAGAAGTCTTTTGAGATGTAGACATGGTTTCTAGTGAATATGAAAGATTGAAAATACTTTCCAGAATTTCACCAAAAATGTCAAAAAAAGTTAAATAAAAGGAAGAAGATAGGCCATCATTCCCTGGAGACTTACCTGATTCCATCAATTTTAATGCGGCCAGTATTTCATCTCGGGTAATTCTGCTACTAAGCAACACATTGTCATTTTGGGAAACTTTTGGCAGATCATTAAGAAATATGTCATTTAAATCTCTTTGCACAGGTTCTTCACTATATAAATTTTCATAAAATGTTTTAAATGCATTCAAAATGTCTGGAGAGTTGCTATGTAGAACACCTTCTTCATTTATAGAAGAAACTGTTTTTCTCTTGGCATGTTTGGCTTCTTGTTGAAAAAAATATCTGGTGGGATTCTCATTTGAATCTAAAATGTTGGCCTTACTCCTGATTATAGAACCTTTATAAATTGTATTTTCTAGGTCTCTTATTTCTTGTTTTATTTCTTGGAGTGTTTGTATGTTGGACGTATTGTTGATATCAAAGGTTCTATATTTGTGCGTTAAAGTTTTTAGATCCCCATATAAACGTTTACTTCTACTTTTACTGAAATCGATACAAAACAGTTTGATTTGATTTTTCATCTCATCCCACCACTCTAAAGTGTAACTATCCGTTCGAGATATGATCTGCCAAAAATATCTAAATAACTTGACAAAATCAGGCTCTTCAAGTAGTGAATCATTAAATTTCCAGTATGATTTACCATAAGAAATGCCAGACTGGCTATTAATGTTTATAGATATGAAATCATGGTCTGAATAGGGACACGGGTTCACAAGGAAGGAAAGGACTGATGGGATTAATTGCTTAGATATGTAAAATCTATCAATTCTTGTACCAATGATATTAACCGTCTGTTGGTTAAACCATGTTACAGACTTTTTGTTGGGGTATAAAATACGGTATGCATCTGTAAGTGAGTAAGATTGTAACAAAGTATTTAATATGGTAGATCCACTGGTTCCCAATCCAGGATTGCCACCAATTTTGTCTAAACTTGTGTCTAGGACAAAATTAAAATCACCTCCTAATATTACATTTTTTGCACATGTTAAATGGGGTGTTAGGGACTTCAAAAAGTCATTTCTGTCAACAGATAAGGTAGGGGTGTATACATTTATAACTCTGTAATTTGTAAAGTCATTGTAGGTAAAATCTAGATAGGCTAGTCTTCCCTCAAAATCAGTATGAAATTTATCCATGTGAACATCTGGGTTACAAATCATGATGGCAACACCGTTGCATATCCAGCTATTACTAAAGCTCCATATACAACGTTGTTCCATACTAAACAATTTCTCAATTTGTTTACTAGAAAAATAATTATCAATGTGTGTCTCCTGTATCAGTAATATGTCAACATCATTTTCCAATATGTATCTCTTAACATATTCCTGTTTATTGATGGCATTAAATCCATTTATGTTAATACTGGTTATGTTAAGAGACATTGTTATTATAAATTTTAGCTGTGAAAAAGCTAAATATAGAAACTTACAAGGTGTATTAATTTGGTATTGGTGACAACAAGGTGTAGACCATTACACAAGATGGACACTCACAGTGTAAACTCACAGTGTAATAAAATAGTAATTACACTAGTGCAACAAAACATTATTACACCAGTGTAATAAATAAGCAATAGAAACTTACAAGGTGTATTAATTTGGTATTGGTGACAAAGGTGTAGACCATTACACAAGATGGACACTTACAGTGTAAACTCACAGTGTAATAAAATAGTAATTGCACTAGTGCAACAAAACATTATTACACCAGTGTAATAAATAAACAAATCAGCTCACTACAGAAAACCAAGCTTGGTGACCAGTACAACTGCGTGTGTAATAAAATAACCCAGCCTTGGCGGTGATATAATCTGGATAGTACTATAATGATTCCACATAAGTACACAGTGAAATATTAAACACATGTATAGATCATTACAGTGGTTATTGGTGTCAATAAAGTATACGATATCTTGTTCCATTACACAAAAAGGGGCACTCACAGTTTCATCTCACAGTGTAATAAAACATTATTACACCAGTGTAATAAAATATTATTACACCAGTGTAATAAATAAGCAAATTAGCTCATTACAAAAAACCAAGTTAGGTGACCAGTACAAACACCCTGTGCAATAAAACAACCCAACATTTGTGGTGATGTAATTTGGATAGCACTATAACAATTTTGTACAAGTACACAGCAAAACACCAAACACATGCATAGATCATTACAGTGGTTATTGGTGTCAATAAGGTATACACTATCCTATTTCATTTGCACAAAAAATGGAGGAATGCACAGTTTAATCACACAATGTAATAAAACATTATTACACCAGTGAAATAAAATATTACTACACCAGTGGAATAAATAAGCAAATCAGCTCACTACAGTAAACCAAGTTTGGTGACCAATACAACTGCTTGTGCAATAAAATAACCCAACATTTGTGGTGATGTAATCTGGATAGCACTATAATAATTATGTAGAAGTAAATAGTGAATATAAACAAAATGTAAGTATCATAACACCCATTTGGGTTGATTGCCATATGTTGGTTATTCAGTCTCATAGTCCATGTAGAGTGCAGAGTTCGTTTGCCGGCCGGGGAATATACGTTGTCCAAATCGTAATCAAAATCATAGTTCGTCAGTGGGTCGTTAGTTGTAAGGAGTTAAGACTACTGGTCGACAGCAGGAACATCCATCACGAGTGCTTCCCCGTCGTCGTCAGAGTCCATAATGGCCTCTAACGGAAACAAGGTCGCAAACATGTTGGGCCCCCGAATGTCGTCCGGTTCCTTAACAGGGACCTTCTTAGCGACTCTATTAGGCGTGATGTAGTCGTTATCTACCTCCCGCCCCCTCTTTTTACCTTGAGACACCGGAGTGTCCTCGTCGTCTTCCGACATGGCCACAGACGCAAGCGGTTGATGGACTGGTGGCAGCGATGAATCTCCTGGCAACTGTGCAGACGGCGGAGGAGGCGACGACGTGTCTGGTGGTGGTAGCGGGAGCTGGGTCAGGAGCTGAGGCATCCAGTGTTCCTTCCGGCGTTGGGCTCTGGATGGGCATGGACGCCGGGGTACCTGGGTCAGAGCGAGAGGCGGAAGACGGGCCCGGAGCAGAAGTCGGTCCCGAAGCGGTGCCTTGGGTAGGCTCCGCATCCGGAACGCGACCATCTTGCCTTTGACGGGGCTTGTACGTCGAGTTAGGGCAGAAACGCCTGACATGCCCAATCTGTCGGCATCTCAGGCACAATGGCGGCCTACCTTCCATTGTGACCAGAGCCTTCTGGCCACACTCGAATTCCAGCATATGTGGAATGGACATGCGCATGCACTCGTCTACCTCAATAACTAAACGACGAACACCATTATAAATGTCTGTACCCTTGTAGGTGCTCACCTCCTTTACAATGTCCGTAACTCTACCATATTGGGAGAAAATCTTATCCAGGAGGTCACTGCTATAATATTCGGGTAGCCAGTGTACCCGAACGGACAGAACCTGTTTCCCGAGCGACGATAGTTGGTAACGGTAACGATTGTCACTGACAACACCCAGCTTGGCAAAAGTGGTGGCTGAATCCACCGACTTGAATGTTACATTGTACTTGTTGTCGCTCGGACAAATTTTATACAAAGAATAAACCTCACCTGGAGGAATGTCGTACGACTCCAGTAGAGACAGCACGTCAGTCGCCTGTGGGTAGCCCCTGTCGATGCAGTTGAACGTCACAGTGCGCTCCATCTTCTCCTGGTGAATAAAATGCGGTGACAGCGCCGGAAGCCGACGAATGGCGAAACTGGAAAATCCATCTCCAGACATCTTACGAAAACTCCGGGGGTAGAAGCCCGGGGGTGGCACAAAATCCGCGAAACAGTAAGCCTCGCGCGAGAGAATAGCACAGAAATAACCTGATATGGATCACGGTGGGCCCTGTACCAGGTAAGTATGCCGCGCGTGGCTTCGCCACGCTCAAGTATGAAAAAAATGCAACAAGCAAATGGTCCTCCAGTCTCCCGTCCTTGGCCAGGCTGAAAGCGGCCGCGGTAGCGCAATTGTAGGTTGTGGGAAACGCGTACCAAGCATCCTGCCCACATCGGCCGCTCAGGAAAGTCTGTCCAATCGACGTGCACTTGCTTTGTCGTTGTTCAAGGGAGAAGATGATGCAATTTAACTGCGGAGAACGTCATAATAACGTAGTAAATTAGCGCCCCTGACTGCCCCGTGGAGACGCAGATTCGCAATTGTTTCCCGCGTGAAATACGTGAAAACCTCCACCCTCGTTCCTGTGAATGGAGACGTTGTTAATACTTAAAGACGATGCAGACGCCACTGTGACACTAATTACATTGCCTGCCTGCCTGCCTGCCTGCCTGCCTGCCTGCCTGCCTGCCCGCTGCCCGCCTGCCCGGACCGCCCGCCCCCCCCACACCACCCCACCCCCCCCACCCACCACCCACCCCACCACACCGACCCCACCCCACCCCACCCCACCCCCCGCACTGAACCTCCCCATCCAACGCACATATTTCAACGTGCAACATCCCGCGATTTGTACAGCATGGAAACCTATGCCACGTGGCACTCATATATATTGTCCCCGTGTACGGCGTCCTCGGCGGCCCGTTATTTACTCTCTAGCGCCAGGTGCGCCGCCAGTGGGCGTCCGGTTGCACAAAATGGCCGCGCTCAATTTTCTAAATATTAGCGGTGCCGTCGAATAAAGTTCAATGCCATGTACCTAGTGTGTTGGTCGGCCGAATTGTGACGTCTTAGACGTGTATCTCGACGTTTTCATACGTTTCTCCTCGACGACGACGACGACACGTGCACTTACCCCCTTCTGTAATCGGTGTCGCGCGCGGAGAATATTGCCTGTACACTCAGTCACGCAGCAGTTGCAGAATGCGCTTCTCTGTCTCTCACTCTCTCTCACCAAGTCGCAAGTTGCGTTGGTTGAGCAAATCTATTGTCTTCCTGCACGTTATACTTTTCTATTTTCCTCGTTTTCATTATTGTTTATTCAGGGGATAGCGCGAACGCAGTCCCCTACACTAATAAATTGCGTACCCGAGTCACCCACATTTGGGGTAATCGCAGGCGTCAACCCAACCGAAGTGCAATGGAAGGGTCTCGTCCCGGGGCCACTTTTTTTTCTTTTTTCTTTTTTACATAATATTTAATTCGTACATGTGATTACAAAGAAAAACTGGGGGGTGTAAAGTGCCCAGCCGGCCGATACCTTCGAGTACTGCATAATTATGAGGGTCACACTGTAAAAAATACCTGGGAGACAGTTACGTACAGAGTTTACCTGTCTACAGTAACTGCTTTTCCTGGGTAGAACCAGTACTACTTGAAGGGACAGTAAGTATAATGTAGGCTTGCCACAACAGAAAACTCTGCCTTACAGTGGCAAACCTCTGGGTTAAAACCAGTTCCCTCTAACCTAAATGGAAATTATAAATTAGTGATGCAAACTGGGAAGGGGGGAAACAGCCACGACAGAAACTCTGTCTAACAGTGACTGTGTTACCTGGGTGGAACCAGTACTCTATTTTACAGGGGGGGGAGGGAAATTATAACTATTATGACTACAATACTAAATCTGGGTAGAACCAGTTCAACGTTTTATACATACATATTCAATTAAATATATGCCTAACAAATGAAACCGAAGTAATGCGTAAAAACTGAGTACGCAAAGGACATCGTACATACAGTGAAGCACGCTCATCCTTATCATGTCTATGTATATATAATATAAGTGGATTATGAATGTACCCGCACATGAGGATCGCCCCCCTTGGAGACGAGCCTCATGTGCTGACTAATAATTAGACGTAATGGGAGTGTCCAGTGGCCACAGGGTCCCGTACCCCAGAGACGATGCCTCGGGTTGCATCCCCTCTCGGTAACGGGAGCCACGTCCCCCGGAAACTGGATAAGTCATCTAAGTAATACAGTTACATGTTTCCATAATAGTACGAGAAAGATGAGGCGCTTATACTGTTACAATTTACATAGTAAATCGAGTCATAATTTGCTTTCTTTTGTTTTTCCTTTTACAGGTCCCGATGCCAAGCATGTTCAATAAACAACCTGAAACGAGAAAGCAGTGTAAGTATCGACATAGATTGCAAGTGTGAGCCCATGCCGAGTTCCCAGGGGGCCGAAAGCGAGCAACCAGGTGGTTAGTTCTGTGTGACAAAATCTCAGCAACTTTGTGTTTGTTGTTGTTGCGGAGTTTTGTTCATCGGTATGAAATCCCATTAGCATTTTTGCCATTTCAAAATATGCCACTGCCACCTCCAAAACTTACTCTATTTCATAAAACCATAAATCTGAAGTGTTAATGCAAGTATCCTTTCCTGGTAGATTTAGATCTTAATGGAATAAATGATTTAAATTGAAAACGGTGTCTTCAAAACTTCCAGCTCCTGCCATCTTGGATAATACAAAAAGAAAAATCAAAATTTTAACGAAACGAATTCATTTAGATTTTAAATGAAAGCGCGTGGAAAACTACGAGTAAGATAACAACAACAATAATATGAAACAGGCACTACTTACATGTATAGCGGGCGACGTTGGTGTATACAACTAAATTTACCAATGTATAGCTTTATCATGATGTTATGCTACATGTATGAATGGCACTGTAGTAGGTCCGCGTGGTGGGGGGGGGGAGGGGGACGAGTACTTCGGTCGCTCAAAGCCGCTTTTAGGGACCTACCATAGGCAGCAATCGTAAGGTTCGTAAAGGCTGATGGAAAAGGCTGACCGTTTATTGATAAGTCGGTAGGATGAAAAAAATCCACCCAAAACCGTAATAAACACGTTTCTGGAAGAATAATTTCACGAAACCGTAAGCGTTCGTACATATAAATTGTCCATAGTTTAGCTCAATAGCAATTTATTTCAATACACAAGAAGACAACACGAAATATAATGCGTTAGGGCAAGTAACTCGAGTGAGAAAAATGAATATATTATGTGGAAAATGTATTTTGCGACCGAAAGAAAACTTATCAAACATCCCCAACATGGGATCTTCTCCATTTAAGTCTATGTCGACTATTATCGTCACACTTAAAGGCGTCATTAACAGTATCAACCGTTTGAACGAGAAGAAAGCAACTGGTCCAGATAAGATACCAATCATTATATTCAAGAGGAACTGTGATGTTGCATCCATACTACAACATATATTTCAACTTTCATTGAACACTGGTGTCGTTCCAATGGACTGGAGAACAGCCAACGTTGTGCCTATTTTCAAGAAAGGTGACCGTTCAAAACCGGCTAATTATCGTCCTGTTTCCTTGACTGCCGTCGCATCTAAAATGCTTGAACATATCGTTGTCTCGCAAGTAATGTCACACTTTGACTCTCAGAATATACTGCATGATAACCAACATGGATTTCGCCAAAAACGTTCATGTGAATCGCAACTACTTCTCACTACGGACGATCTCTCTAAACACATTGATACTGGTAACCAGGTCGACATGGCTATTTTAGACTTCTCTAAAGCTTTTGATAAAGTCTCGCATCAACGTCTATCTTCCAAATTCGATTTTTACGGAATACGTAGTAACACTAGACAGTGGATTGACTCGTTCTTATCAGGTCGGAGCCAGAAAGTCGTGGTTCAGGATGCGACTTCCGCTTCTTCACAAGTCACTTCTGGGGTGCCGCAGGGGACAGTCCTCGGACCCTGTTTGTTTCTACTGTACATCAATGACATAGCCAACAGTATTTCCTCAACAGTCCGTCTTTTCGCTGACGATTGTGTATTATATCGTCCAATTATCGCTCCCGAAGATCAACGGTTACTGCAGGATGACCTGAATCGCTTAGTAGAGTGGAGTAACTCGTGGCAGATGGAATTTAATGTTAAAAAATGTGCCATTATGAACTTTTCAAACTCTTCAAATACAAAACAGTTTAACTATCCTATGAACGGAGAATCTCTTGATGTCGTAAAACATCATCCATACCTTGGCGTTGAATTAAGCGATAATTTGAAATATAACACGCACATCGATAAAATTACAAGCAAAGCTTCACAGACGTTGGGATTCATTAAGAGAAACTTGAAAGCTTGCCCACTAGTGGTGAAAGAAAGAGCTTATCAAACACTCGTACGCCCTAAACTGGAATATTCATCACCAAGTTGGAACCCCCAGCAACAAACTCAGATAAAGCAAATTGAACAAGTTCAACGAAACGCTGCAAGATTTGTCACCAGTAAACCTTTCAATCCTCATAAACCGGATAGTGTCTCATCTATTATTACATCTCTCCAATGGCCATCCTTACAACAACGTCGCCAACGTTATGACGTTGTCCTACTCTACCGCGTATTTCATGGACTTGTTGCAGTACCTGCTACCTACCTACCTACACCAGCATTGGTTAGGTCTACACGCAACAGTAACACTCACAAGTTTCTGCAACCTCACTGCCGTGTGAACGTCTACCTACATTCCTTTTACCCACGAACTGTACCATTCTGTAATGCTTTGCCCTCTACTGTCGTATCAGCGCCGAGCCTGGACGCATTGAAGTTATCCGTCCAGTCGCTCCCAGAGTTCCACGCCTAGAAATTCTGATCATGTACATTGTACATATATGTTGGCAACAGCCTTTTAACCATGTTGAAGCACTTCACACTCCGCCGTGCACAGTTTTAATCCCTCTCCAGTAGATGTCCGACGAGGCGTTGGAGAGTATTTCGTTGAAGTTGAAGTTGAATAAGGAGCGAGTTTGGGGACGAAACCTACCGGGTACGAGCGAGTGCGCAAGAGAGAGAGGTCTGAAGTGATGTGATCACTGTATTAGTCTGCAATAAGCTGACCTGGTACATAGCACGAACAGCGCTTATATAGCGGTTGGTAGGATTAACCTCTATGACCCTTAAAACACCAAAGACAATAATTGATTGGTCCATTTCGACCAATCAATTCATTGCGCAATTAATCGCCAATTTGGCAGGTTGTAAAATACCTGAAGTTGTTGAAAATTATGAAGAAACTGATAAAAATGCAAAATGCATATGGTGTATGAACGTGGTCAAAACTAAACTGCATTTTTACAGGTGCAGCTGTATTTTTTACATGTGCAGCTGTATTTTCTACAGGTGCAGTTGTATTTTTACAGGTGCAGCTGTATTCTTTATAGCTGCACCTGTAAGTTTAGTTTTGACCCCATTCGTACACCATACACCACAATGTAACAGCAACCGGCATTTATATATTTAAGATGGTGTTACAGCTTCTCCATTATAATTAAATAGTGTCATTGGCGTACTTCTCTTTTTTGAGTTCACCAGTGATACAATTTACATGTAGATATTTCCTTTTCATATATTGTACAGTAATAACCTAGACATTATAGAAACTGTATTAGTACATTTACGATCATTTTAAGAAAAAATAAGAAGGCTAAGCATCTTCAGTGATATATTTCCAATTTTCACAATCTCGGTCGTCATTGTATGCACACGACTGTCACTTCGAAAGTTATACACATTTTGCTCATTGTTGGTATCAATTGTGTTAAGTTTTACATTTAATTTTGATTAATCCTGTGCTGTGTCAGAGGTGTTTGTATCCTGTACTACAGCAACAGGTGCACTAGAACCACACTTGGAATATATACTTTTTTCCGGTTGTCGTGTTCGGTAATTGTCACGGATCGTTTGACTATGTCTTGTAATTTTAAACTCACATCAGCGCAGTTCAGTGCAACGTGGTGGCTATAGAAAGTCTCATATCAGTGCAGTTCAGTGCAACGTGGTGGCTATAGAAAGTCTCACATCAGCGCAGTTCAGTGCAGCGTGGTGGCTATAGAAAGTCTCAAGGTGATGCTTCCAGTGATGCTATTATTTTCTCCATCCCTGATGGTCTTTGAGCACATTTTGACTGTGAATATAGCACAGTCCGTGAAACAACTGAACAGGTGCGATAAAACCGCACTTTTGTTTTCTTGTGTCTGTTAGTCATGTCCACTGATTAGCATGGATCGCTTGACTATGTCTTGTAAACAAAATCACAAATTCACAAACAAAGGTGCCTGTGGTGAACGTAAATGTTCAGTGTTAATTGGAATATGTTTGTTTTCCAATTAGTTGAAAGAATGTACATATGATTGCTGATGGTGTAAATTGGCTAATCTACGGAATATGAAAGTTACAGTTCTCTCCATTTTCCTGAATATCTATGGTCACAATTAGCTCCGTTTATTATGCGCATGTGCCTATTTACACCATCACCCTCTGGTATAGTTGTGGGAACTGAACACTGATCATACTCCAGACAACTGTGCATGAGAATGCTATGGACCGCACTATAGCTATACTACCGATGATGGGGAGTACATGTAAATCAGGGTAACATTTTGAGCAACTAATAGATATACATAGGTACCCATACTGTCAGCATATTTCACTCAATGACTCTGTCAATTATGCATATACATGCACATTAGTTTAAAAATGTATTTATTTTACAATTATTACAAACAATTATGAGGAAACTTGTCCAAATGCTTTCCTGTTGGCACAGGCAGATACATAAAGGGTGGGAGTGGGCACGAAGCTAGGATGGGGAGTCACACAGCGGGAATCACGAAGCTGGGGGACGGGAATAATGTTGGGTTGGAGTCATACAGCGGGAATCACGACTGGGTGTGGGAGTCACCCAGCGGGGCTGGGAGGGGACACGAAGCGATGGTGGGGAGTCACACAGTAGGCGGGCACGAAGAACGGGTGGGGATCACACAGCAAGGATGGGAGGGACACAACGCTAGGGCGGGGAGTCACACAGCAGGGGTGCACGAATCGGGGATCGGGAATCACACAACAGGAGTGGGACGGAGTACACACAACAGCTAGGACTCATGACGATGGGATGGGGATCAGCTAACGGGGGTGGTAGGGGGGCACGAAGTTAGGGTGGGGAGTCACACAGCCGGGGATCACGAAGCTTTTGTCGGGAATCACATCGCAATGGGGAAAAAGTGGGTAGGGTAATGGGATATTGGCATTGTCATATTTACACCCAATATTAATATTCAATAATGCCAGAATCACATCTAACGATTAACGGACCATGAGTAATATCGTCGGTGAGTAATAGGATAACATTTTTAGGGCCTTACAAGTTTTCACTCCTATGTATAGGTTTTGCCAGTGATTGGCTAGATTATGTAGAAGGAAAGCTCCGACCAGACACGAGCCAAAACAAGCAGAACCAACAAATATGGTGGCTGCATTCAACACATACAGTAAATGTCAACAAACTATTGTGAATTATAACTAACTGAACAAGTTTCCAGGTGTATGAAGACGACAATCATAAACTATTGACAATTGTGAACATTCAGACATGCATCAGAGATCGTGGTAAGTTGTAAAAATTAAATTATTTATTGAAATAATCAAATTGACCATGTAAGCGGAATTTACAAAATATGTATTTTAGCAATCAAATGCAACTATTTCCAATTCCTTATCTGGAGCCCCACAGCATGTGCTGTGTTTGTTGAAAGAACCAACAAGCAACCAATAAATCCGAATAAAATGTGGTATGTTTGCAACCTACAGTAATACAATGAACAATTATCACATATTTTTGCCCGTTGATAGGCAGTGCCTATTTTCAAATTACGGTAATATTAATTTCGTTTAAATAATTCGCAAAATACACATGACCTTATCTTCACGTGATCAAAATATGTAAATAGCTCGTAAATGGGTGACCTAGATTTGTATTTCTTGTACCTTGCTGTTACGTTTTAAGATAAAAATACATGCGATTTTGCCACGGTAAGCAGTAATATTGTTAAATAAGGTTTCCAGAACAGGATTACAAATGCGTTTATCAATTTGTGGCTAAAATAGTTAAAAAACTTGATGAATACGTTCCGCCCTCGATTCATGGCGGAACTTTGCTAACGGGTTTTGGCCTTTAGGGATAGAACGGTGTGCAAATAAAGAGAATAACAGATTGCAAAAATAGATTTGCAGCCGTTCTATCACATAGAACTACCAGGTGGTCACCGCTCACGGCCCTCCGAGAAACCGACACACGAGCACTTGCGATTTTCCATTTCCTGTATTGATAGTACCACCTCAGACGCAAATCCGCCGCAAACGCACGCATCCAGACAGGCCGAGCCTCAACTCAGCCGGCCCAGACACGAGCGAAAACGCCGAAAAGACGACAGAGATGTATTAGACAAATGGCAAAAATAACAAACAGGGGACGTAACCTCAATTCGCTTAGATTAAACATGGGCGATAACCTCGTCAGGTAAAAAGTTTAATCCCCAAAAGATGGGCGATAATCCGGTGGAGCAAATGGCGTAAAATAAAGCACATGAAGTCGCTCACAGATAGAAGCAAACAAATTTAGTAAATATTAACAGGAAAGTACGATTATTAATCTCTAAAGTATTCTTTAATGTCCATATCGGGCAAAAATACGACTTGGCGATCGACAATTTTACAAAATATATTTGAGCTGGCCCATATAGACGTGAACCGATCATATTTCCGATATGAGAGGAGAACCAAGGCTACATATTTAACGTTCGAACCCAGGTTGGGCAGGACATTAAATATAAATACAGATTCTTTAAATTTGATTTTGCCCTCACTGATCTTATTAAGAAGATATAACAGCAACCTGTTGAAAGGCTCAACAACTCTACATTCCAAAAATAGATGGGGGATGGTTTCAATCCCACCACATAATGGGCAATACTTATCGTTGCTAATATGTCTTCTGAAAAGAATATAATTAGTGTATAAAACTTCATGAGCTATTTTCCACATAACGTCACGAGATTCTGGTGATATACATGGATCAAAAATGTTACGCCACACTGTCTTAAAATCAACATTTGGAAATGTTTTCTTTATTTTAGGTGGATGACATACATCATCCAGTAAAGTGCTATAGATAAATTTCGTGCTACACAAGGTGGCAGCATAGCCGGGCGGGGCCAAGGCTACAAAACGTCGGAAAGCTGACAGACAGCGAGAATAAAATACGGGTATTGTTTCACTATGAGGTATGGTGTTGCTTGCCAGATCAGGGTTGTAATTTCGTAAAGAAATGCCAACCCAATATCTTGCAAAATATGTCCATGTAGCATGATGTCCGGTTAACAATTTCTGTATGTGATTGACATACATGGCGTCACATTTTAGATTAATATTTGGAACATTCAAACCCCCGCATTTAAACGGTAAGTATAGAGTATTCCTCGATACTGGTTCGGTGGTAGAATACCATATGTATCTGAAACACGCAGCATTTTGTATTTTCAGCACGAACGGTTCCATGCAAAGGACATATAGAAGTGGCGACAGAGAACAGCCCTGCCGCACACCTCGACACACAGGAAAAGCAGGAGAAACATGGTTGTTGACAATCACCGAAGAGGAGACATCAGTATATAACAGCTTGATCCAGTTAATAAAGGAATCATCAAACCCGAAGGCATTCACTGTGTCATACATGTATGAACAGGAAATTCTGTCAAATGCCTTTTCCTGATCAAGATAAATAAAGGCTGCTTGTAACTGTTTCTGTTCAACATAATGAACAACGTTTCTCAAAAGATGTGTATTATCAAAAATTGATCTCCCCTTGATTGAACAAGTCTGGTCTATGTTGACTAGTGAAGGCAGAACCTTACTCAAATGAAGGGAAATAACCTAAGACAAAATTTTATAATCAATATTCAACAAGGATATTGGTCGATAACATCTCATATCTTCTTTGGAGCTATCCTTACATAGTAGTGTGATATAAGAAGTCTTTTGAGATGGAGACATGGTTTCTAGTGAATATGAAAGATTGAAAATACTTTCCAGAATTTCACCAAAGATTTCAAAAAAAGTGAAATAAAAGGAAGAAGATAGGCCATCATTCCCTGGAGACTTACCTGATTCCATCAATTTTAATGTGGCCAGTATTTCATCTCCGGTTATTCTGCTACTAAGCAACACATTGTCATTTTGGGAAACTTTTGGCAGATCATTAAGAAATATGTCATTTAAATCCCTTTGCACAGGTTCCTCACTATATAAAGTTTCATAAAATTTTCTAAATGCATTAAAAATGTATTGAGAGTTTTTATGTAGAAGAAACTGTTTTTTTTCTTTGCATGTTTGGCTTCTTGTTGAACAAAGTATCTGGTGGGATTCTCATTTGAATCTAAAATGTTGGCCTTACTCCTAATTATAGAACCTTTATAAATTGTATTTTCTAGATCTCTTATTTCTTGTTTTATTCCTTGGAGTGTTTGTATGTTGGACGTATTTTTTATATCAAAGGTTCTATATTTGTGCGTTAAAGTTTTTAGATCCCCATATAAACGTTTACTTCTACTTTTACTGAAATCTATACAAAACGGATTGATTTTATTTTTCATCTCATCCCACCACTCTAAAGTGTAACTATCCGTTCGAGATATGATCTGCCAAAAATATTTAAATAACTTGACAAAATCAGGCCCTTCAAGTAGTGAATCATTAAATTTCCAGTATGATTTACCATAAGAAATGCCAGACTGGCTATTAATGTTTATAGATATGAAATCATGGTCTGAATATAGACATGGGTTCACAAAGAAGGAAATGACTGATGGGATTAATTGCTTTGATATATAAAATCTATCAATTCGTGTACCAATGATATTAACTGTCTGTTGGTTAAACCATGTTACATACATTTTGTTGGGGCATAACATACGGTATGCATCCGTAAGTGAGTAAGATTGTAACAAAATATTAAACATGGTAGATCCACTGGTTCCCAGTCCAGGATTGCCACCAATTTTGTCTAAACTTGTGTCTAGGACAAAATTAAGATCACCTCCTAATATTATTTTTTTTGCACATGTTAAATGGGGTGTTAGGGACTTCAAAAAGTCATTTCTGTCAACAGATAAGGTTGGAGTGTATCCTTTTTTTTAAAATACTAATTACTATGCTCGGATGCTCCCTTTAATATCAGGTGTTTTCCGGTATGTGAGCCTTGTGCTATTTTTAGCTTATGGAATTCCGTCAATAAAGAGCGCTTTTTACTGTATTTACTTAATTGGAGTTTATCTAATGCAGCTTTGGATTCTTGGTTAATTAATAATTCCTTTTATTTTTACATAGCACATTTCAATGGTTAGCGCCAACATTTTGGTTGTTTTGATTGTTGCGTAGTTATGGATTAAACTTCCTTTTCATTGGCTGCTTTATTTTTGTTTTGCTTTGCTGCGGACCTATTACGCACAATTTTCGGCGTCCGGCTGTTTCGGTCACAGCTTGACATTCCGTGGTAGCCACCACATATATAAATTTTGACTGAGAGTTTTCGAGTTTGGCGTGTTGCTTTGTCTGGGGCAACGTTGCGTGTGCAATAGCCAATTCTTATTATATATTAATATTCTGATACTTCAAATATTAAATACAATTGCCAAGAAGCCGCAGCATGGCTTCCAACGGAAGCTAAGAATGCGTTAGATCGAAGCGGAGGGCTGCGCAAACTGTCAAGGACTACAACAAGTTCGCGACACAAGGGTCGACCAGTAGTGCCACTATTAGTGGTCAGTCAGACAATACAATGAGAGTGCCGAGTGGGAGCGGGTACGCTAGTACGTTGTTCTCGCCAATTACGGAGCCGTCGACAGGCGAGGCGGTTGCAACGAACGTGGTGCCGGGCTTTGGCGGAGAGATGCCAAGCAACAACAACAACAAGTCACCGGAAGCGTTGCAATTTGTCAATTTCGAGGCGGAGGAATTGGAAATTAGTGCTCTTAAACAGGAGCTACATGATCTGGATAAGGAGAAACGACGGCTCTCGTTAAAAAAGGAGAAGCGTGAAATATTGGACCAGCTATCTAAGGTCAAGAAGGAGGTCAACTCTTTTAAGAAAGAAGGTAACTTTGTCGCAGAATTCCCGCACGTGGCCAAATGTGTTAAATGTGCTGTTTCGAAAACAGTTCCTTTATCAGTAAAAATTCCAGATCTTGACGTATTAAGCAGTTCGGATGAGCAGAAAATAACAATTCATGATTTGCGAAAAAACTCTAAATTACGGAAAAAGGTCGGCAAATTCTTGAGAAATTCAGGTCTTGAGTCGGAGAATTCCGAATTAGATTTGCCGTCTGATTCTGAATTGTCTGACGCTAGATCTGAAATGGACCATACTACCAATAATTCTGACGGCGGTCGTTCAAATTCTAAAAACACAAGAGAAAAGTTATGCAATCGGGAATAACTGCGAAAGCAGCGTACCGTGTTGTCAATCCACAAGAATGGCCGCATTCGCACTTGCAGTTTGAATATGTCAACAAGTCGGTCTCTTTCGGTAACCTTGACTTCAAGCTGTTTTTAGCAGGTGGGCTGGAAATCATTTCATCTGAAATCATCTCCATGCAAGAGCGTAAAGGCAGAATTAACTTGTTAAAGCGCATTGTTTACTTGTCAAACACATATTCTTTCGAGGGATTGCGTGGCTTTCATGCGGCCTGGCTGCGTGCCATTGAATTGGGACATAAGCAATGGTCTGATGACCCACAATCCACGGAGCAGGTCATGTTGGCCAGGCATTTACTCGGAGGAAATGTTTCGGCCAGGAAACAAGCGTTCAAAAATGTTAAACCTGCGCAGAAGGAATTTGAATCTTCCGAAAACGTTTGGTTCTGTTCGTTATTCAACGTAACAGATGTAACAAACAGGGTGATCACATGGATGTAGTCAGGGCCAGGGTGAGGCATTTTCTTCATATTTGTGCCGAATGCTGGCAAATAGACGGCAGAAAAGTGAAGCATGCAGAACGCTCAAAGGAATGCCCTCATATTCTGTGATGTGACTTGCATCCATGGATCATGTTGTTAAAGGTATTCCAATTAACAAACATTTAATTCAAGTTTCCTTTTTGCAATTTGAGAGTGCGGAAAAAATTAAGAACGCTGACAACTATCTGATTCAAATGAGCACAATGATGCCAGTGCGAGAATGCAGGCACTATTTCATGTAAGATGCTGTTCCCACCCAAAATGTAACATTTGTTCAGCTGCTATGCATAATTTTGCTAGTATGGAATTGTTGGTGCAAGCCCACAATAAGGTTATAGATTCGGGGAAATACAACTATGAACATTGTCGCATTAAAATGAATGATAAGCTAAATTTTGAATTCCTTCCACGTATGTTAACCAGTTACAAAGACTCACAGTTATGTGATTTGCTCGAGTTTGGATTCCCCCTGGGATGCATCGGGGATAATTTGATTAGTCGTTCCTCCAAAAATGCAGAAATCACAAGGGGGCTAGAGAATATCCAAATGAACTTGAGTCATATTTTGTTAAAGAGTTAAATGCCAAAACGGTATTGGGTCCATTTTCGCACAATCCATTTAACAAGCGTGCAACATTTTCACCGTTAAACACAGTTCCCAAGAAAAACACGTCAGAGAGACGTGTAATATTAGACTTAAGTTTCCCGAAAGGTAAGGCCATAAATGACACTATACATAGAAATGAGTATTTAGGCGAAACAGTTTCCTTGGTGTATCCCAGGGTGGATCACTTTGTACAATTAATAAGAGCACGCGGACATGGGTGTCTAATGTATAAATGTGATCTCCGTAAAGCATTTCGCCAGATTAGTTTGGATCCTAGTGAGTACCACAAAGTTGGCTTTCATTTCAAGGGTCATTTAATGTTTGATACTGTGCTCAGTATGGGCCTTAGAAATGCCAGTTACATTTGTCAAAGGCTAGCAAACGCTATTGCGTTCATCATGTTATTAATAGGTATAGCCATTCCGAATTACCTTGACGATCTGGTTGGAGTAGAAAAGGCAAATAATGCTCAATTTGCCTATTTAACATTAAAAAGTATTTTGGAAAAGTGTGGGATTGAGGAATCCAAAGAGAAAGCGTGCTCTCCGTCCACGCGCATGATATTTGTAGGAGTTCAATTCGACACGGTCACTATGTCACTGGAAATAACACCAGAACGCCTTACAGAAATTGCATTACTAGTTGCAAATTGGTTACATAAATCCAAAATTACTAAAAAAGAGTTACAATCGCTTCTGGGTAAGTTAAATTTTGTTAGTGCCTGTGTAAGACCAGGAAGAATTTTTGTGCAGCGATTGCTCAGATTTCTTCGAGAGATTTATACTTTGGATTGCCAATTTCATTCAGTTCCAAATTACTTAAAGAAGGATTTGTTATGGTGGGATACTTATCTCCCACTATATAATGGTATCTCCATGATGTCTACATTGGACTGGTCCGAGGCAGATAGTGTGTTGTCTACCGATGCCTCTTTGACAGGATGTGGTAGTACATATGGTCAGTTTTATTTCCATTCAACCTTTCCACCAAGCATTATTCAGCGAACATTACATATTAATGAGCTAGAGATGCTAACGATAGTAGTAGCATTAAAGTTATGGGGCTCATGCTTGAGGGGCCAGAGAATTAAAATATTCTGTGACAACCAATCGTCCTGTTCAGTCATTAATAAAGGATCAACACGCAACGAATTCCTGCAGTCTTGTTTGCGGGAAATTTGTTTTCTGGCAGCCATTTTTGAGTTTGAGGTCAGGGCTGAGCATATTAGTGGTATTGGTAACAGGCTCGCAGATCATCTAAGTCGTTGGGACCTTGACGAAGGTCATAAAGTACAGTTCTTTCATTTATTCGGTCAGTCTGCGATGGAGTGCATAGCTTCTGAAGAATTATTTGGTTTTTCATGTGCTTGGTAAGATTTGCCAACCCATCAGGGCATCACACTTTAATAATATCAATTATATTTCTGGGATTGTGTGCTTTGTCTTTCAGGTGAGCATTTAAAGGAGCTGAAGCAGGATCTCACTGTTTCTACTAAATCCGGGTATGCTCAGGGCACAGTCAAAAATCTACATATTCAGTGGGAAACGTATTTGCTGTTCTGCTTCTATTTCCATTTGGTGCCGATTCCGGCAGCCACTAATATTCTGTCCATGTTTTCACAATTTCTCAGTCGTACCTTTAAGGCAGTGGACTCTATCAGGAATTACGTCAGTGGTGTACGTACTTTACATCTATTATTGGGCGTGGAGCTGGAGATCAATAATTTTGTACTTAATTTAAGCCTTAAAGGCATGCAGCGCCTTAATCCGCATTGTGTCAAGCAGGGATTTCCTATTACTTGCACTATTCTAAATCAGTTTCGGACACAACTGAATTTGTCCGTTCCAGTAGATGCTTGTTTTTGGTGCCTGTGCTTGTTTGCTTTCTTTTTGTTGGCTCGCAAATCTAATCTGGTTCCCAATAATTCTTTGGATAAAACTGGTAAATTCCTCCTAAGGAGTGACGTTAAAGTTGTTGACTAATTATTACATTTAAGTGGACCAAAACACTACAATTTGGGCAAAGAATTTTGCAAATCCCATTGTTAAGAACTAACTCCTTGTTGTGTCCGGTATTAGATTATGAGAACATGCTTAGTTTGGTACCTCTCGCCTCTGATAAACCCTTATTTTCTTGGTCAGCACATCATAGTTTCACATATTATTTATTTCAAAAACGATTGAGATCTATTATCAAGTGCATTGGTTTGAATCCTTTTTCTTATTCGTCACATAGTTTCCGCAGAGTTGGTGCGACACTGGCCTTTCAAGCAGGAATTCCTGCTGAGTTGATTCAATTACAGGGCGATTGGAAAAGAGATGCGTACACAAAATATTTAACCTTCACTGTGTCAGATAAAGTTTTAGTAGCGCGTCATATCATGGATTTGGTGTAACTTTCCTTACTTTTGCAGGTTCATAACTCTGTAATTTGTAAAGTCATTGTAGGTAAAATCTAGATAGGCTAGTCTTCCCTCAAAATCAGTATGAAATTTATCTATGTGAACATCTGGGTTACAAATCATGATGTCAACACCGTTGCATATCCGGCTATTACTAAAGCTCCATATACAACGTTGTTCCATATTAAACAATTTCTCTATTTGTTTACTAGAAAAATAATTATCAATGTGTGTCTCCTGTATCAGTAATATGTCAACATTATTTTCCAATATGTATCTCTTAACATATTCCTGTTTATTTATGGTATTAAATCCATTTATGTTAATACTGGTTATGTTAAGAGTCATTGTTATTATAAATTTTAGCTGTGAAAAAGCTAAATATAGAACTGTACAAGGTGTATTAATTTGGTATTGGTGACAACATGGTGTACACCATTACACAACATGGACACTCACAGTTTAATCACACAGTGTAATAATATATTACTACACTAGTGCAATAGCTGTGAAAAGGCTAAATATAGAACAGTACAAGGTGTATTACTTTTTGATATTGGTGACAATAAGGTATATACTATTACACAAGATGGACACTTACAGTTTAATCTCACAGTGTAATAAAATAGTAATTACACTAGTGCAACAAAACATTATTACACCAGTGTAATAAATAAGCAAATCAGCTATTTACAGAAAACCAAGCTTGGTGACCAGTACAACTGCGTGTGCAATAAAATAACCCAACCTTTATGGTGATGTAATCTGGATAGCACTATAATGATTCCGCATAAGTACACAGTGAAATACTTAAGACATGTATAGATCATTACAGTGGTTATTGGTGTCAATAAGGTATACGATATCTTGTTTTATTACACAAAAAGGGGCACTCACAGTTTAATCTCACAGTGTAATAAAACATTATTACACCAGTGTAATAAAATATTACACCAGTGTAATAAATAAGCAAATCAGCTCATTACAAAAAACCAAGGTTGGTGACCAGTACAACTGCCTGTGCAATAAAATAACCCAACATTTGTGGTGATGTAATTTGGATAGCACTATAATAATTATATACAAGTACATAGTAAAATACTAAACACATGCATAGATCATTACAGTGGTTATTGGTGTCAATAAGGTATACTATATATTATTTCATTGCACAAAAAGGGGGGATTCACAGTTTAATCACAAAGTGTAATAAAACATTATTACACCAGTGCAATAAAATATTACTACACCAGTGGAATAAATAAGCAAATCAGCTCATTACAGAAAACCAAGGTTGGTGACCAATACAACTGCTTGTGCAATATCGTAACCCAACATTTGTGGTGATGTAATCTGGATAGCACTATAATAATTATGTATAAGGACTTAGTGAATATAAACAAAATGTAAGTATCATAACACCCATTTGGGTTGATTTCCATATGTTGGTTGTTTAGTCTCATAGTCCATGCAGAGTGCAGAGTTCGTTTGCCGCCCGGGGAATATATGTTGTCCAAATCGTAATCAAAATCATAGTTCGTCAGTGGTTCGTTAGTTGTAAGGAGTTAAGACTACTGGTCGGCAGCAGGAAGATCCATCACAAGTGCTTCCCCGTCGTCGTCGTCAGAGTCCATATTGGCCTCTAACTGAAACAAGGTCGCAAACATGTTGGGCCCCTCAATGTCGTCCGGTTCCTTAACAGGTACCTTCTTTGCTTCTCTATTAGGCGTGATGTAGTCGCTATCTACTTCCAGCCCCCTCTTTTTACCTTGCGACACCGGAGTGTCCTCGTCGTCTTCCGACATGTCCACAGGCGCAAGCGGTTAATGGACTGGTGGCAGCGATGAATCACGTGGCGACTGTGTGGACGGCGGAGGAGGCGACGACGTGTCTGTGGTGGTGGTAGCAGGGGCTGGATCTGGAGCTGAGATATCCGGTGTCCCTTCCGGCATTGGGCTCTGGATGGGCTTGGATGCCGGGGTACCTGGGTCAAAGCAGCGAGAGGCGGAAGACAGGCCCGGAGCAGAAGTCGGTCCCCAAACGGTGCCTTGGGTAGGCCCCGCATCCGGTACGCGACCATCTTGCCTTCGACGGGGCTTGTACATGGAGTTAGGGCAGAAACGCCTGACATGCCCAATCTGTCGGCATCTCAGGCACAATGGCGGCCTACCTACCATTGTGACCAGAGCCTTCTCTGTGGAATGGATGTGTGTGGAGCATGAATGGAGCATGTGTGGAATGGATATACGCATGCACTCGTCTACCTCTATGACTAAACGACGAACACCATTGTAAATGTATGTACCTTTGTAGTTGCTCACCTCCCTCACAATGTCAGTAACTCTACCGTACTGAGAGACAATTTTGTCCAGGAGGTCACTGCTATAATATTCGGGTAGCCAGTGTACCCGAACGGACAGAACCTGTTTCCCGAGCGACGATAGTTGATACCGGTAACGATTGTCACTGACAACACCCAGCTTTGCAAAGGTGGTGGCTGATTCCACCGACTTGAATGTCACATTATACTTGTTGTCGCTTGGACAAATTTTGTACAAAGAATAAACCTCCCCTGGAGGAATCTCGTACGACTCCAGTAGAGAAAGCACGTCAGTCGCCTGTGGGTAGCCCCTGTCGATGCAGTTGAACGTCACAGTGCGCTCCATCTTCTCCTGGTGGATAAAATGCGGTTACAGCGCCGGAAGCCGACGAATGGCGAAACTGGAAAAACCGTCTCCAGACATCTCCCGAATACTCCAGGGGTAGAAGCCCGGGGGTGGCACAAAATCCGCGAAGCAGTAATGCCTCGCGCGAGAGAATGGCGCAGAAAAAACCTGATTTTTTTTTTGTTTCATAGAAATATATTCTGTTCACATAATTATTTACAATATAAAACCGGGGCGTGTAAATAGCCCAGCCGGCCGATACCTCTGAGCACTGAATATTAAATGGTCATCATCTATAAAATACCTGGGGACGATTCGTGCTGTTACGAAGTATATTAATTTACTCAGGCAAAGAGAATTAAGAACCGTTGATTTGCCTTTAAACGAGAGTTGTCTCATTTTCCATAAACGTAGTGTATTGCCGAAGTTGCTGAACATGTCTGCAAATAAATCATCGTCAGAGAAGTTTGATCCCATGTTGTACCCCATATGTGTCTTATTTTCCATCGATTATATTGTGGCAGAATACTCGCAGGAAGTTTACTTTGCACCTTCATATAGAATGATCCATTATTTAGTTCATCATTCATATTAGCGTCCTGTACGTTCACAACACAAACAATTAGCACATCGGCGAACTTCTGAATGTCTTGGGCAAAATGATTTTGACGAACAGGACGAAAGTTTTCAATTTCCTCCATGAATATTGCCATTTGCCTCCGTGAGCCACCATATTTACGTTCTAACGTGGCCATTGCAGCCTCATATGCGTGTGCTCTATGGCCGAGATTCTCAATTGCCGCCAGTGCCTCTCCAGCCAGATATTGTCCAAGTTGCAATAGTTTATATTCCGGTGTTGCCGGCGCATTAACTATGCATGCAATAAATGCTGCTTTCCACGACATGTACTGCCTTTTGTCACCAGTGAAGGTTGGAATTGTTACTCGTTTTAAAGTCTTCCACATATCAGGACCTAGATTTGGATTAACTGAATGGGCTGATGGGGACAGGTTCTGGACTATTTGCGGTTGGGTCACGATTAATGGTTATACGTGTAGACTGCACACTCGATATACTCGACAGTTCATGCTGTTCGTCCAAATAGGCCATAATCAGGTCAGATGTCTTGACATAAGAATCTTCAATGCCTTCAATTTCTGAGACAACTTTCTGACAATTTTCAATATCTTCCAAACTTTCATATTTGGCCAATAAATCGGATAGAACATTCACAACATCATCTTGTTTTTCATCGAGTAGTGTGGAAGCTGCTATAATTTTCTGCTTGTCTGTTCCCTCATGAATTAATATTGTGATCTGATTTTTTGCTCTGGTTAGGGCGGTTTTTGTTTTGGCTTTTTGCCTTCTAAGCTGCAACAGCTCGATATCTGGGTCTTCCTCTTCGTTATCCGTTTTCAATTTGACTTAATAACCTCGCTCTGCTACCAAATGTTGCGATGAGGACGATGTAAAACAACGAAAACGATGTTCTCTGGAAAAATTGTCAATACGTTTTTATTACATATGGAGAAGACCGCCCCGCAAGGGAGATAACCGCGATTTCATAAATCGCCTAAAGCGCGGGTCCGCTAACAAGAAAATTACTGCAAAGCTGTATTTACATTCGGGCACATACTGCTAGTAGAATATCCTTCTGAACAAGGGACGTATACATTTATAATTCTGTAATTTGTAAAGGCATTGTAGGTAAAATATAAATAAGCTATTCATTCCATCACAATCTGTTTTAAAGTTTCCTATTTGAATATTAGGGTTACAAACCATGATGGCAACACCCCTGGATAACGTGCTATTACTGAAGCTCCATATACAACGCTGTTCCATGTTAAAACGTTTCTCTATTTGCTTACTAACAAAATATTTATGTATGTGTGTCTCCTGTATTAGTAATATGTCAACATTATTTTCTAGTATGTATCTCCTAACATATTCCTGTTTACTTATGGTATTAAATCCATTCATGTTAATGCTGGTTACATTAAGAGTCATTGCTATTATGAATTGTAGCTATGAAAAACTAAATACATGCATAGATCATTACAGTGGTTTTTGGTGTCAATAAGGTATACGATATCTTATTTTACTGCGCACAAAGGGGCAGTCACAGCTTAATATCACAGTGTAATAAAATATTATTACACTAGTGTAATAAATAAGCAAATCAGCTAATTTCAGAAAACCAAGTTTGGTGACCAGTACAACTGCTTGTGCAATAAAATAACCCAACATGTGTGGTGATGTAATCTGGATAGCACTATAATAAATCTGCATAAGTATATAGAGAATATAAAACAAAATGTAAGTAGCATTGCACCCATTTGGGTTGATTTCAATATGTTGGTTGTTCAGTCTCATTGTCCATGTAGAGTGCAGAGTTCGTTTGCCGGCCGGGGAATATATGTTATCCAAATCGTAATCAAAATCATAGTTCGTCAGTGGTTCGTTAGTCGTAAGGAGTTAAGACTACTGGTCGGCATCAGGAAGGTCCATCACTGGTGCTTCCACGTCGCTGTCAGAGTCAATATTAGCCTCCAACGGAAACAAGGCCGCAAACATGTTGGGCCCCTGAATGCCGTCCGGTTCCTTAACAGTGACCTTCTTTGCTACTCTAGTAGGCGTAATGTAGTCGCTATCGAGTTCCCGCCCCCTCTTTTTACCTTGCGACACCGGAGTGTCCTCGTCGTCTTCCGACATGTCCACAGGCGCAAGCCGTTGATGGACTGTTGGCAGCGATGAATCTCGTGGCGACTGTGTGGACGGCGGAGGAGGGGACGACGTGTCTGCGGTGGTGGTCGCGGGATCTGGAGCTGAGGCATCCGGTGTCACTTCCGGCGTTCAGCTCTGGATGGGCGTGGACGCCGGGGTACATGCGTCAGAGCGAGAGGCGGAAGACAGGCCCGTAGCAGAAGTCGGTTCCGAAACGGTGCCTTGGGCAGGCTCCGCATCCGGCACGCCACCATCTTGCCTTTGACGGGGCTTGTACATGGAGTTAGGGCAAAAACGCATGAGATGCCCAATCTGTCAGTATCTCAGACACAATGGCGGCCTACTTTCCATAGTGACCAGAGCCTTCTGGCCACACTCGAATTCCAGCATGTGTGGAATGGATTTACGCATGCACTCGTCTACCTCTATGACTAAACGACGAACACCATGTAAATGTCTGTACCTTTGTAGTTGCTCACCTCCCTCACAATGTCAGTAACTCTACCGTACTGATAGACAATTTTGTGCAGGAGGTCACTGCTATAATATTCGGGTAGCCAGTGTACCCGTACGGACAGCACCTGTTTCCCGAGCGACGACAGCTGATACCGGTAACGATTGTCACTTACGACACCCAGCTTTGCAAAGGTGGTAGCTGCATCCACCGACTCGAATGTCACATTATATTTGTTGTCGCTTGGATAAATTTTGTATAAAGAACAAACCTCACCTGGAGGGATCTCGTACGACTCCAGTAGAGAAAGCACGTCAGTCGCCTGTGGGTAGCCCCTGTTGTCGATGCAGTTGAACGTCACAGTACGCTCCATCTTCTCCTGGTGGATGAAATGCGGTGACGGTGCCGGAAGCCGACGAATGGCGAGACTCGAAAAATATTATCCAGACAATTCGAAAATACTCCGGGGGTAGAAGCCCGGGCGTGGCACAAAATCCGCGACGCAGTAGCCTCGCGCGAGAGAATGGCGCAGAAAAACCTGATATTTGGATCACGGTGGGCTCTCTACCAGGTACGCTCAAGTATGAAGGAAATGCAATAAGCAAATGGTCCTCCATTCTCCCGGCCGTGGTAGCACAATTGTAGGTGGTGCAAAACGCGTACCAAGCAGCCTGCCCACATCGGCCGCTCAGGGAACTCTGTCCAATCGACGTGCACTTTCTTTGTCGTTGTTCAAGGGAGAAGACGATGCAATTTAACTGCCGAGAACGTCGTAATAACGTAGTAAATTAGCGCCCCTGACTGCCCAGTGGAGACGCTGATTCGCAATTGTTTCCCGTGTGAAATACATGAAAACTTCCCGCCTCGTTCCTGTGAATGGAGACGTTGTTAATACTTAAAGAAGATGCAGACGCCACTGTGACACTAATTACATGCAAAGAAAAAGAAACATGTTATGTGGCAATGTGTGCCTCTCCGCATACATCTAAGCCTTCGGTCATATCGAGTAGCCCCACCTCCATTGCCCCCCCCCACCCCACCCCTCCCAACATTCAACCTCCCCATCCAACGCACATCTTTCAACGTGCAACATCCTGCGATGTATACAGCATGGAAACCTATGCCACGTGGCACTCGGTTGTCCCCGTGTACGGCGTCCGCAGCGGATCGTTAATTACTCTCTAGCGCCAGGTGCGCCGCCAGTGGGCGTCCGGGTTGGACAAACTTGCCCCTGTGAAGCTTAGTATGTTCGTTGGCCGACACGTGACGTCTTGGACATGTATCTCGACGCATTCATACCTTTCCACTCGACGACGACACACGCATTCGGCCCAATTTCTAGTCTGTGTCACGGAGAATATTGCCTGTAATCTCAGTCGCGCATTAGATTCGTAATGCACTTGTTACTCGCTCGCTCTCTGTCTCTCACAGCAAGCGACACAGTCTCTCTGTCGGTGGGCCCTGTACCAGGTAAGTATGATGCACGTGGTCAGGCTGAAAACGGCCGTGGTAGCACAATTGTGTATGAAGTTTGAAGGAAATGCAATATGTACCTTTCATGATAGTAAGTATTTATGTGTAGTTAATTGCGAATCCATTACATTGTATAGATGGCTCTCATTTCCTGCCTACTTTTGATCTTTGACCTCCAAGTGTGACCTTCACCTTGGACATAGGGACCAGTTTCTTGCACGTGTCACCCTGTCTCGTGATGTCATTCATTTGAAAATGCATTGTACTGTTTTCGATTTATGGCCCCAGATGGACAATTTGTTACCGTTGATTTACCTTTGACCTCTAAGTGTGACCTTGACCTTTGACATAGGGACATGGATCTGATTCGCTATTCTGCAGTGGAAGCCTATGGGTGGAATCGTGAATTTGCTACGGACGGTACGGGAGTAGATTGCAAGTTACAGTTCACAACTAATCAATTACGCTATTCTGCAGAGGAAGCCTATGAGTGAAATCGTAACTCTGCTACGGACGGTAGGACATCAGATCTGATTCTGAACTCTAGTACGGACGGTACGGGAGTAGATTGCAAAAGTTTCTGTTCGTAGTACTCCATAATTGGTTGCATGTTAGGTCCATAATTAACACAAATCAGTTTGTTTAATATATTTATTACAACGGGTGATTTCAAGGATTAATAATTCCAGCACAAAAATATTTACACAATTCCCTAACATTTGATTGGCCCGTAGCAAGTCTCTGTCCAAAATTTATATCCCAGTAAACTCCCGCCGAACTACTTTCCGTAACCGTGAGGCGCAGTTAAAATAATTCTTAAGAAAACGGAAAGTAAACACATTTTCTTGATGAATTTCTTTCAAATGCTGGAATTATAAGGAATGAATGGCATTTTTGTGGAATTTATCGGGGATATAAACTTGGAAAAGTCGCAGGAATACTGGACGAGGCCTTCCGGCCTTCGTTCAGTATTCCCGCGACTTTTCCAAGTTTATACCCCGATAAATTCCACAAAAAGGCCATTCATTCCTATAATGCAAATGATAATCAATGTGCATGTGCTATTATCCGAAAAAATGTCCACTCTGTCTCATCAGTTAGAACTTTGCTAATGATATATCGTCTGGCAGCGGTACACCACCCCCTGCGCTAATCTTGCCAATAGTTTTCCTTACTACAAGATACTTAAATATTGGGTTTGAAAACAAGTAGTTTGATTGGATGGGCCTGAGCTGTGCTTTGAGCTGTGATTTCTTGTTGAGATTGCCAATATATGTTCAGACACGTTGATATATGGGCATGATTAACGTAGGCGCTTGTGTAGTGGCGAAGTTTAGAACAATATATCCGCTATGGCCATAACTGGGCATATGTACAGTCACGCCTGTGAATAAAGGCCTTTGTTCACAGGTGGTCTTTATTCGCAGGGGTCATGTATATAGTAATTGTGCCATTGGGACAACAAAAGTGTGGCCTTTACAGCCATGTGATTGCTATTCAGAGGTGGACTTTAGCACAAGTTCGACTGTATGTGCCTGTCATTAGTGGTGCACTTCTCCCTGTCCTAGTTTAAACAATTATATTTCAAATTGAATACATGCATACGTCAACATACATGGACTTAGATTGTGAATAAGGATTAGAAAACAAGCTCAATGTGATTTTTGTGAGTTCTTCTACTTGAGTAAGACATAAGTAAATAGTAATGTGGCAAGAATACATATAGTGTATACATAGGCAAATTGGTTTATTGTTGAATTAACATGTTTCGTTCCCTCAATTTAACAATTCGTTCCCACGAAATAACAATTCGTTCCCACGGGAACGAATTGTTAATTCGTGGGAATGAATTGTTATATCGTGGGAAAGAATTGTTAATTCACGGGAATGAATTGTTAAATTGAGGGAACGAATTGTCATTTCGTGGGAAGGAATTGTTAATTCGAGGGAACGAATTGTTAATTGAGGGAACGAATTGTCATTTCGCGGGAACGAATTGTTAATTCGAGGGAATGAATTGTTAATTCGAGGGTACGAATTGTTATATCGTGGGAACTAATTGTTAATTCGAGGGAAGGACTTGCTAATTGAGGGAACTAATTGTCATTTCGTGGGAAGGAATTGTTAATTCGAGGGAACGAATTGTTAATTGAGGGAAAGAATTAATACAAATAATCCATGTCCCTGCGGGGCCCCGTAAGATAGCGTACCTTCATAGTACAGAGATAATACTTGATGAAATCACTGTCACCGTGCTATATCCGATAAAATGTGAAACCAAACTTATGTGAGATCAATTAGTGAGGTGCAAAATATGGTGAACATGTTCACTCCTACTTATTTCATCTTGTTGTATTTCATCTGAATATCTGCGACATTATATCAACGTTAACTTTGTAATTTGTATGTCCAAAGGATTGTATACGATCTTTTAGTGCGCGAATGTGAAACATTTTCCCACAAATCCATGCCGTTGACTGCAGTGTAGCGCTCTTTATCCCGTCAACACAGTGCGTATGTGCCGTGAAACACGGTGCCATGAAACATTTTTGATATCCTGTCAATACGACCTACTCAATGCGTATGAATATGTACGGTGGCTGGGGTTATATTTTTTGCATTTTAAAGCCATTTGTAGGTGTTGACGGTATAAATAGAATAGTAGGTTAGTGCTGTGAATGGGAAAAATATCTGGCGCGGCACGGAAACGGGATGTGCTCGGTAAAGTCTCACCCGTCTTGGCGATTCAGCCAGTTATTCCGCGAGAGCTTAGTATTTTGAAGGACGGTGATATTGATAGTTGGTAAAACATTCTCTAGAAAATACCTCACATGCTGTCCAAAATGTAAGTTATACACAGATAGCATTGCTGAACACCTGATTAATGTTTTGCACCGTCAATTCTACATATCGACATTATCTGTGGCGGAACCTGCACACACTACTTGGAGGTGATCGTTTTGAAACATTCTGTAGACTAGATTACCGAAACCAGTTACTGGAATTAGTATCGGGGTTTACAATGTCAGACTTAACCGATCACGAGAGGACATCATGCTATAAGCTGGCATTAAGGTTTTTACACTATATGGCGTCCCCATTGCGTTATTACCTCCCGTGCCAATAGTTACATGTATGCACAAAAACTTAGCATGGTAAATTAAATTTTGTCGTCTGCTGTTGATGTTCTATTATCCATTCTTGTCGCGCCTGCTTTAGCAGAGGCTCGACTATAGTCGGCGCTTTTTCCGTCGTCGTCGTCGTCGTCCGCGTCGTCCGGTTTTTTTGCAAGGCAAATGCGTTAAAGTTATTGTTTTTTCACAATATCTCTTTAACCCCTTGCCAGACATTGATAATAGTTTACATCAATGTTTGTCTAGGGATGATGCTTCAATACGCACACCCCCACATCCAAATTTTGAAGGTCAAGGTCATTTATATCCTTCTAATGTTCACCGGTTTTGTAACAGAAATGCGTTAAAGTTATTGTTTTTCACAATATCTCATTAACCCCTTGCCAGACATTGATAATATTTCACATCAATGTTTGTCTAGGGATGATGCTTCATTACGCACACCCTCACATCCAAATTATCAAGGTCAAGGTCATTTATTTACTTGTAATGTTCACCGGTTTTGTAACAGAAATACGTTAAAGTTATTGTTTTTTCACAATATCTCTTTAAACCCTTGCCAGACTTTGATAATATTTCACATCAATGTTTGTCTAGGGATGATGCATCATTACGCACACCCCCACTTGCAAATTCTCAAGGTCAAGGTCATTTATTTACTTGTAATGTTCACCGGTTTTTAACAGAAATGCGTTAAATTTATTGTTTTTTCACAATATATTTTTAACCCCTTGCCAGACATTGATAATATTTCATATCAATGTTTGTCTAGGGATGATGCTTTCATTACGCACACCTCCACATCCAAAGTCTGAAGGTCAGGGTCATTTATTTACTTGTAATGTTCACCGGTTTTGTAACAGAAATGCGTTAAAGTTATTGTTTTTTCACAATATCTCTTTAACCCCTTGCCAGACTTTGATAATATTTCACATCAATGTTTGTCTAGGAATGATGCTTCATTACGCACACCCCCACATCCAAATTTTAAAGGTCAATGTCATTTATTTACTTGTAATGTTCACCGGATTTGTAACAGAAATGCGTTAAAGTTATTGTTTTTTCACAATATCTCTTTAACCCCTTTCCAGACATTGATAATATTTCACATCAATGTTTGTCTACGGATGATGCTTCATTATGCACACCCCCACATCCAAATTCTGAAGGTCAAGGTAATTTATTTACTTGTAATTTTCACGGTCAAATGCCTCGGCAGGCGCGACACGCTTCCGTGGCGGAATTATTGTTCTCATAGGGAGCATGTTTTGGTAGCACTTTAGAATCATTTTCAACATAAATGATTCTGGTGTTGTGTCAAACCATGTTTTTATTGGGAGATAGGGCAAGATACAAAAGCAACAACAGACGACAGTTGCTGTGTGTGACAAAAAGTTCACGTAAATTATTAAGAAACTCATATCCGATTACGAAACATGTTCATTTCATGCTTACACATCTCCATGTATATATGTTCACAAGTATGTGCAATTGCTTGTATTGTTTACTTGTACAAACTTGTGTTTTTCTTTATACTGTATTCATGTACATAATTGTAACTCTCATTATGGAGGAATAAAGAATTACTACTACATAACAAGGTTTTCATGTGATAAACATAATTGTCACATGAAGAATTTGTTATTCCGTACTGTAACCCATTTCATAAATGTGATAATGCACACGTTTAATAAAACCTGAGGCGAATTTGATTGGCTGGCCGCATTGCCCTAATTATGTATTTGTAGTTTGCGCCAACATTATGTCAAATTAATGAAATAGAGACGTTCCAATTGACGTCAGTACTGGCGTGACAAAGCAATGTTTTTTTGACGTTGATGTTATCATGTTTGAAACGTCATTAGAAGCGTCAGTGACTTGTTATAATGCATGCAATTGTTCGAATGTGCTCCCATTTGGTATTAAATATGACGTGTTTACAAAGAACATGAACCAATTCTTGCAGGGAATAAGACTATTTTTGCTGTGGAGATTTTTAACTAGAGGCGAAAATAGTCAATGGATTCTGATCACTGAAACGTATTGGATGTCTTCACGTTGCCTACTCTTTGGCGAGTGAAGTAATGTGATAAAAATAATCTCAAACTCGTTTCCATTTGATATGAGATTTATGAAACTCGTTCGCAAGTTTATGCACCTCGCCAGAGGAGGCTCGGTGCATAAACTGTGCGTGACTCGTTTCATAAATCTCGTATCAAATGGGAACTCGTTTGAGATCCTCTAAATTTGTGATTTATTTAACCATTTTATCATCCCTGCCACGCGTTATTCACGCGTGTTCGTCTTCGTGCTTGCACACGAGAACAGGAACGTAGGCATGATGGATTATGTAGTCACTGACACTTCCCAGGATCGTGCGCCTGATCACGCCCAGTCCGCGCGTGCCCACAACGATGATGTCTACATTCTGGTCCGCCGCAGCCTTCACGATCGCGTCGCCCGGGTAACCATGGAGACGCTCCAGTTTATGCGGTATCTGGATTTATCGTACAGTGTAATAACACTGGTTATATCATATATGTGGCTGTGACTATATAAATGGGGCTTATGGGATGTTTGACCAGTGCAGCTCCTGATCAAATTTCACACTTCTGTAGCCTGATAACGATATAAATTGCTGGTTAGAAGCGTAACGGATATTTCATTGATGGCATGGCGAACATGGCACCAGGAAATAATAATGCTCATGTCGTCAAGGACTGATTGGCGCTAGGAGATAATAATGCTCACAGGGTCAAGAACTGATTGATGCTAGGACATAATAATGCTCTTGTAGTCAAGGACTGATTGGCACCAGGATGTAATAATGCTCATAATAATGCTCATGTCGTCAAGGACTGATTGGCGTTAGATGATAATAATGCTCTGTTCGGCAATGTCAGATTGGCGCCAATGACTGATTGGCGCTAGGAGATGATAATGCTCATAATAATGTCGTCAAGGATTGATTGGTGTCAATGTCTGATTGGCACCAGGAGATAATAATGCTCTTGTCATCAAGGACTGATTGTCGCTGGGAGATAATAATGTTGTTGACGTCAAGGACTGATTGGCACCAGAAGATAATAATATTCATGTCATCAAGGACTGATTGCCACCAAGGACTCATTTGCACTGGGAGATAATAATGCTCTTGTCGTCAAGGACTGATTGGCGCTGGGAGATAATAATGATCTTGTCGGTCAAGGACTGATTGGCAACAGGAGACAAAACTGCTGATAATACTGATCTTATCGCCAATGGCTGAATGTCATCAATGACTGAATGGCACCAGGAGACAATAATGCTCATAATAGTGCTATTGTCGTCAATGACTGATTGGCACCATTAGATAATAATTTTCATGTCGTCAATGACTGATTTGCAACAGGAGATAAAAATGTTCATGTCTTAGATGAGTGATTGGCACCATGAGATAATAATGCTCACGTCGTCAAACACTAATTGGTACCAGGCGATAATAATGTTAATGTCTTCAAGGAGTGATTTGCACAAGGAGATAATAATGCTCAGGTCGTCAATGAACGATTGGCACCATGTCGTCAAGAAACGATTGTCGCCATGAGATAATAATGCTCATTTCGTCAAGGACTGACTGGCACCAGGAGACAATCATGCTCATAATAATGCCCACGTCGTCAAGGACTGATTGACGCCAGTAGACAATACTGCTCATGTCGTTAAGGACTGATTGGTACCAGGAGACAATAATGCTCCTAATAATGCTCACGTCGTCTAGGACTGATTGGCGCCATGAGACAATAATGCTCATGTCGTTAAGGACTGGTTGGCACCAGGAGACAACAATGCTCCTAATAATGCTCACGTCGTCTAGGACTGATTGGCGCCATGAGACAATAATGCTCATGTCGTCAAGGACTGGTTGGCACCAGGAGATATCAATAATCATGCCGTCAATAACTGATTGGCATCATGAGATAATAATGCTCATGTTTTCAATGACTAATTGGCAGCATGAGAAGATAATGTTCATAATAATGCTCGCGTCGTCAAGGACTGATTGGCGCCATGAGAAAATAATGCTCACATCGTCAAAGACTGATTGGCACCAGGAGATAATAATGCTCACGTCATCAACGGCTGACTGGCACAAGGAGATAATAATGCTCACGTCGTCAACGACTGATTGGCGCCATGAGAAAATAATGCTTACGTCGTCAAAGACTGATTGATACCAGGAGATAATAATGTTCACGTCGTCAAAGACTGATTTGAAACGGGAGATAATAATGTTCATGTCGTCAAGGACTAATTGGCACCAGGAGATAATAATGCTCACGTCGTCAAAGACTGATTGGCACCAGGAGATAATAATGCTCATGTCGTAAAGGATTGATTGGCATCAGGAGATAATAATGCTCACGTCGTCAAGGACTGATTAGCGCCAGGAAATAATAATGCTCATATCGCCAAGGACTGATTGGCATCAGAAGATAATTATGCTCATGTCGTCAAGGACTGATTGGCATCAGGTGATACTGATCATGTCGTCAAGAATAGATTGTCGTCTGGCTACCAGGCAGGACTTGTAGGTCAGCCAGAACAGCCATAAAATGTGAGTTATAATACAATAACTGTTAATACGCTGAGAAAGCAGACTGTGTGCAATAAAAATACTTACGTTGTATTTCCTAGCGAGTTCATCAATCTTGCGGAAGACCTTCAAATCACGTTCCTCGTGCTCCTTTGCCATGGCCACATACATGGTCGGGTTAGCCACCATCATTCCCGCAGCTGTGGATGAGAGACATTTGCAGGCCCGTAGCCAGACCTGTTTGAAGGGTGGGTAGTTTTGAAGGCCCAAGGGGCCTGAGGTATCTAGGGGGTCTAAAAAAGTGGACCTCGAGGCTAAAAAAGTGGACCTCTAGGCTGGGCGGGGGTCGTCTGACCGCTCCGACCCCCACTGGCTACGGGCCTGATTTGGTTGTATGCCTTGGCCATATACATGGACGGGCTACACGCCATAATTACCACAGCTGTGGATGAGAGACTATTGGTTGCATGCCATGGTCATATACATGGACGGGTAACACGCCATCATTGCCGCAGCTGTGGATCAGAGACAATTGGTGGTATGACATGGTCATACATGGAGGGTAACACGCCATCATTGCCGCAGTGTGGATGAGAGACCATTGGTGGTATGCATCGTCATACATGGACGTAACAGCCATCAATTGCCGCAGCTGTGATCAGACAATTGGTGGTATGACATGGTCATATACATGAGAGTAACACGCATCATGCCGCAGCTGTGGATGAGAGCATTGGTGGTATGCCATCGTCATATACATGGACGGGTAACACGCCATCATTGCCGCAGATGTGGATGAGAGACCATTGGTGGTATGCCATCGTCATATACATGGATGGGTTACCCGTCATCATTGCCGCAGCTGTGGATGAGAGACTATTGGTGGTATGCCTGTCATATCATGGCGGGTTATCGCCATCATTGCCGCAGCTGTGGATCAGAGACAATTGGTGGTATGACATGGTCATATACATGGACGGGTAACACGCCATCATTGCCGCAGCTGTGGATGAGAGACCATTGGTGGTATGACATCGTCATATACATGGACGGGTAACACGCCATCATTGCCGCAGATGTGGATGAGAGACCATTGGTGGTATGCCATCGTCATATACATGGATGGGTTACCCGTCATCATTGCCGCAGCTGTGGATGAGAGACCATTGGTGGTATGCCATGGTCATATACATGGACGAACACGCCATCATTGCCGCATGTGGATGAGAGACCATTGGTGGATTCCATCGTCATATACATGGATGGGTTACCCGTCATCATTGCCGCAGCTGTGGATGAGAGACCATTGGTGGTATGCCATGGTCATATACATGGACGGGTAACACGCCATCATTGCCGCAGATGTGATGAAGACCATTAGGTGTATGCCATGTCATATACATGGATGGGTTACCCGTCATCATTGCCGCAGCTGTGGATGAGAGACTATTGGTTGTATGCCATGGTCATATACATGGACGGGTAACACGCCATCATTGCCGCAGTGTGGATGAGAGACCATTGGTGGTATGCCATCGTCATATACATGGATGGGTTACCCGTCATCATTGCCGCAGCTGTGGATGAGAGACTATTGGTTGTATGCCATGGTCATATACATGGACGGGTAACACGCCATCATTGCCGCAGATGTGGATGAGAGACCATTGGTGGTATGCCATCGTCATATACATGGATGGGTTACCCGTCATCATTGCCGCAGATGTGGATGAGAGACCATTGGTGGTATGCCATCGTCATATACATGGACGGGTAACACGCCATCATTGCCGCGATGTGGATGAGAGACCATTGGTGGTTATGCATCGTCTATACATGGATGGTTACCCGTCATATTGCCGCAGCTGTGGATGAGAGACAATTGGTTGTATGCCATGGTCATATACATGGACGGGTAACACGCCATCATTGCCGCAGATGTGGATGAGAGACCATTGGTGGTATGCCATCGTCATATACATGGATGGGTTACCCGTCATCATTGCCGCAGCTGTGGATGAGAGACTATTGGTTGTATGCCATGGTCATATACATGGACGGGTACGCCATCATGCCGCAGATGTGGATGAGAGACCATTGGTGGTATGCCATCGTCTATACCATGGATGGGTACCCGTCATCATGCGAGAGTGGATGAGAGACCATTGGTGGTATGCCATCGTCATATACATGGACGGGTAACACGCCATCATTGCCGCAGCTGTGGATCAGAGACAATTGGTGGTATGACATGGTCATATACATGGACGGGTTACCCGTCATCAGTGCCGCAGATGTGGATGAGAGACCATTGGTGGTATGCCATCGTCATATACATGGACGGGTAACACGCCATCATTGCCGCAGCTGTGGATCAGAGACAATTGGTGGTATGACATGGTCATATACATGGACGGGTTACCCGCCATCATTCAGTGATCAGAGCAATTGGTGGTATGACATGGCCATATACATGGACGGGTTACCCGTCATCAGTGCCGCAGATGTGGATGAGAGACAATTGAATGTATGCCATGGTCATATACATGGACTGGTTACCCGTCATCAGTGCCGCAGCTGTGGATGAGACACAATTGGCTGTATGTCATGGCCATACACATGAACGGGTCACCCGCCATCATTGCCCCAGCTGTGCATGGGAGACAATTGGTTGTATGCCATGGTCATATACATGGACGGGTTACCGGCAAGCATTTCCGCAGCTGTGAAAGAGAGACAATTGGCTGTATATGCCATGGCCATATACATGGATGGGTTACCCGCCAGCATTGCCGCAGCTGTGGATGAGAGTGGATTGGTTGTATGTCATGGCCATTACATGGACGGGTTACACGCCATCATTACCGCAGCTGTGGATGACAGACAACTGGTGGTATGCCATGGTCATATACATGCATGTGTTACCCGCCATCATTACCGCAGCTGTGGATGAGAGACAATCGGTTGTATGCCATGGCCATATACATGGACGGGTCACCCTCCAGCATTGCCGCAGCTGTGGACGAGAGACAATCGGTTGTATGCCATTGTTTTATACATGGGCGGGTCACTCGCCATCATTGCCGCAGCTGTGTATGAGATACAATTCAACTTCAACGTTGTGACTAGATGATTAAGTCTCCTACAAATAGTGAACATTGATTATTATACTACTGTCTGTTTCACGAAAGCTGCCCAAATGTTACAGCCATATAAACAATTCAAAAACCATATTTTTTTCGATCATATTAAATTAAAGGAAAATTTAAGAATGAGCCTTCTTTTTATTTCGTGAAATTTTGTCAAATTATTGATTTTATTGCGAAAACAAAATTTCCCCATGTTAAATCCCCATAGACATCTTCACGGAGAAAGCCATCTAGCCAGGTTTCGGAGTCAATTTCCAAATTTTTTCGTTTTTTGACTCCTCCCACACTTCCTTACCACTTTTTTCCCCATGTTAAATTCCCATAGACAAATCAATTTTTCGTAATAAAACCAATATTTGACCGAATTTCACGAAATAAAAAGAAGGCTCATTCTTAAATTTTCCTTATAATTTAATATTATCGAAAAAAATATTGTTTTTGAATTGTTTATATGGCCGTAAAATTTGGGCAGCTTTCGTGAAACAGACAGTAATTATATAATTGAATGATATGAATTGTCAGTTACAAAATTGTCATTTTTTATCACTTATCCTGGGATGTTGAATGTCGTGGTTTCGGCACGCGGTGTGGCCGGAGGTAGTCGTTGTACCAGTGAATAATCGGGTAGGGCCATACGCGTCGGTAGCCCGCTCGATATATGTGTGGGCCTCGACCAAATAAGGTACCTTGTCGTAGGTGTTGAGCTGTCGCCAGACGATGGTTGCTCAGGGGTAGATCCAGCATTAGGTGAACGTGGGGGGGGGGGGGGGGGGGGAGGTTGTTGTCCTATTTTGTAGCTCCACGGAGTGAAGCGAGTATGCTAGGGGAGTCCGGGGGCATACCCCCAGGACACATTTTGAAATCTAGATGTCCAGAAATGCACTTTCCTGTGTTTTACGGCATTTATATTCAGACTCCAACTGGTGGTAAACTGTAATCTATGTAAACTCCGTGGCTGAACGGGGGGGGGGGGGGGGCGGGGGTTGCAACCCCGGAACCCGTCCCACTCTCCAGATCCGCCCCTGTTGCTTGACGGGCAATACACCGCCAGAGACATTCCTGGACACTAGCTAGACGTGCGTCAGACGTCTTCACTTGATAGACGATAAGGGGCCCGTTTCACTAAACTTCGTACGACTAAAATGTTCGTATGTGCAAAATTATGATAGTCTGTAAATTTCACATTAACAATGTTTTCTTGTAAATAATTATTGGATATACATTTATTTGCCCTTGCGAACATTTTAGTCCTACGAAGTTTAGTGAAACGGCCCCCTGATGTCCTCAATCGACGTATTGCCGCCCGCTTCGTATCGTTCAATTACTTCTGACTGGTTATTGCCTTTATCTGGTACACACCCTTTCAAAATCCCTAGCTTAATGACACATTCCTATCCACGACACCCATAATGCTGTCTCTCGGCACCAAATCAGGGGCCCGTTTCACTAAACTTCGTACGACTAAAATCTTCGTAAGTGCAAATTTAGGATCGTCTGCAAATTTCAATTGATGGATTTACATTTATTGAGCATAGGCTGCATAAAATGTAAATCCAATCATTGTTTACAAGAAAACATTGTTAATGTGAAATTCACAGACTATTATAATGTTGCACTTACGAACATTTTAGTCGTAAGAAGTTTAGTGAAACGGCCCCCAGATGTTTATACCATTATAAAGTCTTTCTCGGTATTGATCGATAGTGATTCCAATAACAGCCAATGTGTATGATCACGTGGTTACAACAACAATAACAAGTACTGACACTTCCAGAAGCCCTCCGATTCAAAGTACGTATTATTTTATTTTGTCCTTATTATGAATTAGAATTAGAATAATCGTTTATTGCTTAAGCCATGCTGGCTCTTGAGCACACAAACATACAGGCAACATGACAATGCAAGCAAGATGAGAGAGAGAGAGAGAGTAATTTATATGGAAAATTCAGAATACATTTGAAAGGGTACGTTGAAATGTTGTCAATCAACACAGTATGAAAGAAATCCACTACTAATCAGACATACGCACATAATACGAATTCGCCTGCATATATCTATCAATGTATATAAACATTTAAGTTGACGTACGTTATAGATGTGACAATATTTCATCTCTCCTTTTAAATGATTTAGCAATGAACGTTCCTAGGTTTCTTACTTTCCTTTGATTATTTGACTTGATCAAACTAAGTCCTTTAAACATACTTGGGCGCTGTCGGTAAAATGTATCTACATACTGCAAGCGTAAATCAGTGTACATAGCGCATTCAAATAGAAAATGATATTCATCTTCTAAAAAGTTACATAGATTACATTTTCTGTTTTCAATGGGTATTTTGTTTGGCTTGTTCCATCTTCCTGTTTCTATAGCTAATCTATGTGAGGATACTCTAAGTTTTGTAAAAGAAACCCGAAATTGTCTAATTGTGAAAAATTTTCAATGGGTATTTTGTTTGGCTTGTTCCATCTTCCTGTTTCTATAGCTAATCTATGTGAGGATACTCTAAGTTTTGTAAAAGAAACCCGAAATTGTCTAATTGTGAAAATTTCCAAATATGACTGATACTCAAACTGTGCAAACTGTCTGTAAAAAAGTGCTCTACTAGATTCCACTAGTCTGGAATTCCAGTTTTGGATAAAATTATCAGTTAACCTCTGCTTTAATATGCTTAAAAAATACTTGATATCGCCAACGCATTGTGCCAACCATACATGATGAAAGTCAAGACTAGATAACAGTGCTTTAACAAGGGACGCCCAGTTAGGTTTATTTGGTCTTTCAGTAATATCATTCAACATCATTTTATACAGAACATTTATATATTTACGATCTGTCACCCCAGTTACCTTAAACCAATTATGTAACGCATGTTGATGAAATATGGCGCATAAAACGCGTCTTGCCAATCTGCAGTTGGTGGTCTCGCTACTTTGGCCCAAACTTCTGTCATTTTTGCGAAGAATCGATTTCCGTGTTTACTGACACGGAAATCGATTCTCCGCAAACATTCCATAAGTATGTGCCGAACTCCCGGGACAACCAAATGCAGCTCATGAAGGCGCGTTTGCCGAGTCATATTTCATGAAAATCCGTTGCCTATTAAAGAAAATATCAAATAATACTTACTTTGGAGTGGGCGCGCTTTCAACACTTTGAACCATTGTTGTTGTTGTTGTAACCACGTGATCATGCACCTTGACAGCTGTCCAAACGCGAATTTACATTTGTGTACACATTTTAAATGTACATGCCCACTCAGTAGGCACAAAATGTTCTTTATAGGTATTAAATAAGTGAATAATTGTGTCACTATTCCACCAGTTCTAAAAATTACGAGTGCCCGCTATACAGATATAATCATTTAGTAAAATATGGTAACAACATATACCTTCATGTAGAAATAAACAAACTAATAAGATTATGTCAACAAAAATGATCGTATCCTTAGGCTGAAATGGGTTAATGAACTGGTGAACATTGTAGATCAGTTACAAATTATGATACTCACGCGTGGACACATTCTCCCCACAGTGAGCCATAAGGACGGTGTCGTGTTTCTTGTAGACGTTCTCGGCAAACCCTGAAACGTATCACGAAACAATTAGAACGCCAAATCTCAAATAATTAATGCTACCTCTAGATAGCATTAAATATTTAAAGCTAGCATTTTAACTATTTGAGTTTATGTAGAGTTGGCGTTCCTGGAACGCCAACTCTACATAAACTCAAATAGTTAAAATGCTAGCTTTCAGATATACATAAACTTAAATAATTATTTCAGTAGGCACAAACTGTTCTTTATAGGAATTAAATAAGTGTATAATTTTGTCACTATTCCACAAGTTCTAAAAAATACGAGTGCCTGCTATACAGATATAATCATTTAGTAATATGTGTTTCACTGATAGAGACTCGCGGTGGTATTAGGCTATTTTCATATGAAAATGAGGCATATGTTTTAATTATTTATACTAATCATCTGAAAAAAAAAATATTTCCGACAGATTATCAAGTATGATTATTGCACATCAAAAGTAAATACAGAGAATAAATATTAATGTCAGTTAAAATTTTAAGGAAACACGGTTATCGTCCCTGATATCAGTGGAAATTTACTTCTGATATAAAATGTATAATTAATACCAATCGATACGTGGGGTAATGGTGAATGAATGTTTATTTTGCCAGAAAATGTCTCCGATGGTATCTCTGATACAAAGAACATGTTATGCCTACTGAGTGGGCATGTACCTTTAATTATTTGAGTGTATGTGGATTTGCCGTTCCTGGAACGCCGAATCTACATAAACTCATATAATTATTGCTAGTCTAAATAATTAGAGCTAGCATTATATATTTAGAGCTAGCTCCAAATGATATAGAGGGCTCTTCAAATGAGCTTGAGCTAGTTCTGAATACTTAATGCTAGCTAAATTAAAATATTTACAGAAACTGTGATATTACCTGTAAATGACGTCGACTGTGTTATGAAATGGCTATGAATGGCTATGAAAATATCTTCAACTTATAATGTTGGTTTACGGAAAATATCGTAAATTTTGCAAACATTTGTTCATGGGATAGCGCACATCGTATTAGGTATAAACTCGCATGCTACAACATGTTGTACCATATGTTCTTGCTTTGTCTCATAATAACTGCACACGAATGGAATGGATTATTATCCCCTCGCCGGTATGCAAGAGGGGATATAGCTTTGGTCCATGTACGTACGTGCATTTATAACACCTTTCATTTTGCAATAGCTCGTGAACCAATTACCGATTTTGTTAATATGTGGCCACAATGTGTCACTATGGATGATGTTTTTATTTACATACGATGATGTCATTCGTCGCGTATGAGGTCATTCATCGTTTCTTATGATAGTAATCAACGACATTAATAAGCATACTATTAAAGCAACACAAATGTTGCATTACACTTATTGAAAAATCACGCCACCATGCGTAAACCTACTCTACGGCTAACCTGTGTTTTCTGAAGCTTTGCATGTGTACTACACTACTGTCTGTTTCTCGAAACCTGCCCAAATTTTACGGCAATATAAACAATGCAAAAATAATGTTTTTTTCGATAATATTAAATTTTCTCAAAATTTAAGAATGAGCCTTCTTTTTATTTCGTGAAATTTTCTCATATATATATTTTATTACGTAGCTCCTCCAACTCCCTTCCCCATGTTAAATTCCCATAGACAATACATTTTTCGTAATAAAATAAATATTTGACCAAATTTCACGAAATAAAAGAAGGCTCATTCTTAAATTGCCCTTTAATTTAATATTATCACAAAAAAAAAATTGTTTTTGCATTGTTTATATGGCCGCAAAATTTGGGCAGGTTCGTGAAACAGACAGTAGTGCAAATCACAACCTCCGGATTGTAAGCCAGATGTACTGTGTACTACAAGCTCCTAGGCCGCAACTCATCCTCAAGAAACGAAGGAACGAAGAACATATTGCACAACATTGTATTAGTTTATCTGCAAATTTCTGAGCTATCAATGTCAAACGCAACAAGAGGTGAAACTGGCCGATAGATTCTCCATGCTGACATGTTCAGTCAACTTTAAGTAGCTATTGTCTTCGAAACATAGCTTGTGTTCTATAAAGTCAGTCCTTAACCTTTGACACCCGAAAGCCCGCTATAGCGGTTTATGCAAACATTGCATATCCAGATGAGCCGGCTCGTAACGAGCCGTCTCATCAGGATCTGCACTTTTTGAAGGTAATTTTCATATTTGTGAAAACAAAGAAAATACCCCCTTTTCATAAATGGACTAGTCTGAAAACCATTTTGTGACTGTTGGATTTGTTGCAAAATTAACATATCAAAATCCATTCCAGTTACGTAGGGGTGAAAGAGTTGAAACTGGCCGATAGCTTCTCGATGCTAAGATGACTAATTGGCAACTTAAATGCACATTATAGTATACACTAAGAACAACAGGGTCAGATACATTTACACTTTGTATCTGATATTCAGTCAAATTTAAGTAGCTATTGTCCTTAAAGGTACATGCCCACTGAATAGGCACAACATGTTCTTTATGTCAAAGACATCATCTGAGACATTTTCTGGCAAAATACACATTCATTCACCACTTCTCCACATATTGATTGGCATTATTATACATTTACATCAGACATAAATTTCCACACTGGTATCAGGGGCGATAACCGTTTTTCCTGAAAATGTTAACGGGCATTAATATTTAGTTTTTGATGTGCAATGATTATACTTTTTAATTTGTCGAAAATACTATTTTTAGGTGACGCATTTAATTTGTATACATAATTAAAAATGTCATGCCTCATTTGCGTATGAAAATATCTCGATACCACCGCGCGTCACTATCAGTAAAATAAATATTACTAAATGATTATATATGTATAGTGGGCACTCGTATTTTTTATAACTGGTGGAATAGGTATAAAGAACATTGTTTGCTTGCTGAGTGGGCATGTACCTTTAACCGTTTGAACACGAAAGCCAGCTATAGCGGTTTATGCAAACAGTGCATATCCAGATGAGCCGGCTCGTAACGAGCCGTCTCATCAGGATCTGTACTTTTTACCGTATTTTTCATGTTTTTGAGAACAAAAGATACACCCTTTTCATAAATGGACTAGTCTGAAAACAATTGTGTGACGGTTGGATTTGTTGCAAAATTAACATATCAAAATCCATTCCAGTTACTTAGGGGTGAAAGGGTTAAGCTCGACTCATATGTTCGAAACAGCGAGCATATATGTTTCTTACATTCAAACGCATGAGCGGAGTGCTTGCTTCCATCCATCGCAATAAGTATCCTCCTCCCTCCATCGTCGGATTTTGGCGATACCTCCCCTTCCGCCATATTGTATGCCGGTTATGATTACACGAAACATACATCTTGTCAACTCAGTAGCGATTGATACTACACATATGAAATATGAACCATTTTGGGGTTGCTGTTAACAGTGAGTATAAGATAGCGAATGATTAAATAAATATTTAAGATATACTGAACAAAAAAAGGGAACTATACTGTTACCAATTTGTTCATTTATTTGACGTTTACTAATGTAATGTAGTAATGGTGATAGAGAATAGTAGGTTAGTGCCGTGAATGGGAAAAATATCCGGCAAGGCTCAAGAATTTCTTTATTTCTCATCAGAAGTATATGTTGTGACCACTCATTTGAACCGTCTCGCCGAGGCGGTTCAAATGAGTGGTCACAACATATACTTTGGTTCAGAAATAAGGAAAATAGATAGAGAATAGTAGGTTAGTGCCGTGAATGGGAAAAAATATCTGGCAAGGCTCAGGAAACGGGATGGGCGAGGCTCTGCCGAGCACATTCCGTTTCCGTGCCGCGCCAGATATGTTTTCCCATTCACGGCACTAACCTACTATTCTATTTATCCCGTCAACACCTAAAAATGGCTTTAAAATGCAAAAATAGTATTGACTGGATATCAAAAATGTTTCACGGCACTGTGTTTCACGGCACATACGCACTGTGTTGACGGGATAGATGTGTATGTGTCATACGATCATTTGACAACACATTCCTATCATTTTGTACTGTCAAATCCACATGTTCTGTACAAAAACCATCGATGAACAGGGGGCATAATCGAAACAAGAGGGCTATGATGGCCCGCCCTATATCGCTCACCTGTGCAATGTCATAAAATTCAAGCAAATACTGCTATGTAAAGTTGTCACTAAATAAATATAAACATAAGCCCATGACAGGCACATAGTGTTAATGTGACAACCCGTTTGAAATATGTAACAAATAATAAAAGGATGACGTTATGATAATTCGGAGGCCATCTTGAATGACGTAATCATCCGATTTTGACAAGAAATGCACCACATCGATAGTCTCGTCAATACCTTCGATTTGGTATATGACATGACCACATGCATATTCGGTCAAAAAATGGCCCCTCTTTGACGCCATGGGCCACGCCCATTTTTGACCCCGGTGTCACCGTTTTAACAACGTTGAAAGAGCATTGTACATCGGTCATTTCTGCCATGTTTCGTCGAAAACCGTCTGCCAGTTCGTGAAAAAAAATTTATTAAGAATTTGTGCTATTTTTAGACTGCGGCCATCTTGGATGAGCGACGACCTTCATTTTAAAAGAATCTAAAACGCTTCACCCAAGGACCACAATTGTGAAGTTTGGCTAACATTGGCCAACCGATTCTTGTGAAGAAGACATTTAAAATCGACCCTTTGACCTTTCGGTGGCCATCTTGTATGACGTAATCATCCGATTTTGATGAAAACTGCATCAGAGCGATCGTCTCGTCGATATCGTCGTTATATATGATTGGACCATATTCGCCCATTTTTGACCCCGGAGTCACAAGTTTAACAGTTTTAAAAGATAATTATATATCGATTATTTCTGCCAAGTTTCGTCTAAATCCGTTTGGCGGTTCTTGAGAAGAAGACCGTATAAGAATGTGTGCTATTTTTGAATGCGGCCATCTTGGATTGGCGACGAATTCCATTTGAACAAATTTGTAATCCCCCTACCTATGTACCACATGTGTGAAGTTTGATCAACATCGGCCCAGCGGTCCCGGTGAAGAAGACAATTGTGTACGGACGACGACGGACGACGACGGTCGACGGCGACGGACGAAATCGGTAACAATAGCTCACCTGAGCATTTTGCCCGGCAACGGGCAACATCGCAATTGTCTGATTTCGCTGCGCTGGCATGTTTTCAAAATGGAAACTGGTGTGTTTTCGACTTTCTCTGAATGCTCTGTCTGCTCAGGTATTCAAAATCCAACTGGCCAGTTACTGTCACGAGCACGTGCAAATCGCTAAAAAACGGTTTTACCAGCCAACCAACACACGTTGTCCGGTTAGGAAATATCAGATACTAGCCAGGGCCCGGTTGTTCAAAACATCCGTTAGCTTAACGGACTGTTAAATCCTTAACTGAATGGTTAACATCTCTGTTTTAACAGAGATTTTAACCATTCAGTTAAGGATTTAACAGTCGGTTAAGGATTTAAGAGTCCGTTAAGCTAACTGGTGTTTCGAACAACCGAGCCCAGGTAGCAGCACACTGTACTTACAGCCTGACCCATATATCAAGTTTATACGTGTAACAGAACAAAAAGTTGTAGCCACTTAAATAAGTAGGTCATTGATAGATAGGCTCAGCTTCAATGATAATTGCTTCATAAGAGTGATGTGATATATGAATATAACATATACAAATATTGTCTTGTTACTGTATACTATATGGTACATTGAGCTGCCATCTTCGCCATCTTTGTCTGTACAAGCCATCGTACAGTTTCACCACCTAGTGCGTCTGACACATACAGCAAATAATATGACAGTGAACCAAATGAAATTTGGTGCAATACATAATAGACATATATGACAACGGCAAGCTATAAATATTATGCAAGCAAACTATAGAAAAGACGAGATATCTGAGAAATTCTCCCATCAATCTCAAAATACTTGTTAATGTGTAAACGTTTTCAATCTGATGCACAGCCTATGTTAGTGTACACGTTGCCCATAGGTAAAGCCATATTTACTCACATAGTATAGGTGAGTAGACACCAGGGACAATACACTCAGGTAACTGCTGACATTTCACTGGATTTGATAGGTAATAACAGAGTACAGTAGTGGGTATATGGTATGTGTTGTGAGGTTGGCCAGGTAAAAGTAATACACTGTGCGATTTTCTGTGTATGAGGCTATCTATAATGGTGGTTCATGTTGTTAAAAACACAGGCACAAACCTGTCCAGAAAACAGACATATTTTACAGTTTGGTGTAATATAATGGATAAGAGTCTGTTCTCCTGGCTTTTCTACATGTGATTAGCTACATTATACCATAAGTTCTACTTCACATTTTGTGTTCTTTGTCAAACGGCAGAACAGGTGAAACTGGCTGATGGCTGGAACACACAAAGATGGCCGACTTGGCCACTCCATATGCCGTATAGGATACAGTAACGAGGCAGTGTTCTTATATATGTTATACATATATTCTCACATTTACGAAGCAATTATATTTTAATCAAAGGATGATCATGTATAGAACGGGTCCTTAACGGGCGTTTAGTTCTTTTTTTGCTCAGTATAGTAGCCCAGTTTCGCATGACTACCGGAGTATTAGATAGATAACCGACTGCAGGGACGATACTTGGGATAACTATTAGTATCCCCTCGCAAGAGGGGATATAGCGTCAGTCCATGTACGTATTTACGTACGTACGTACGTACGTACGTTCGTGCGTACGTACGTTAGTAGCACCTTTCATTGTTCAATAACTCGTGAACCGCTTCACCGAATTTGATAATATTTGGCCACAATATGTGTCTAGGGACGGTGCTTTCTTTTGCATACGACCCACGTCCGACCGCCCAATGTCAAGGTCACTGAGGACTTGTATTTGTTTGTGTTTTTCTTTATTATTATTATTATCAAGGCTGCCAGCGAGGGGATACGCTTCAGTTAACGATGCTATTTCGTGTTATGTTTGCATTGTGCACACTTGAGATATAGAGAATAGTAGGTTAGTGCCGTGAATGGGAAAAAATATCCGGCAAGGCTCAAGAATTTCTTTATTTCTCATCAGAAGTATATGTTGTGACCACTCACAACATATACTTTGGTTCAGAAATAAGGAAAATAGGTAGAGAATAGTAGGTTAGTGCCGTGAATGGGAAAAAATATCTGGCAAGGCTCAGGAAACGGGATGGGCGAGGCTCTGCCGAGCACATCCCGTTTCCGTGCCGCGCCAGATATGTTTTCCCATTCACGGCACTAACCTACTATTCTATTTATCGCGTCAACACCTACAAACGGGATAATTGTACATAGCAAGATATGCGATTGTCCATCTAACATATTTACATATAGCAACTTTGATATGAACATTTCGTCAATCTTATACGTCATTTATGGAAATATCGTAAACTTTGTAGACGTCTTTCATGAGATATCGCACTTCTTCTTAGTAACATGGCGTGTTAAGATGTTTATGGTTTATTATGGCTTGTGTTACAGGGGCTGATATGGAGGGGGGGGGGGGTGTTCCGGGGTTACAACCCCCCCCCCCCCCCCCCACCCCCCCCCCCCACCCCCCGTTCAGCCACGGAGTTTACATAGATCACAGTTTACCACCAGTTGGAGTCTGAATTTAAATGCCGTAAAGGACAGGAAAGTGCATTTCGAAGAGCTCGAAAATAGGACAACCCCCCAGTTGCGAACGGTAACTCTTGCAATTACTCCCGTACCGTCCGTAGCTAGCTACGGTACGGGAGTAGATTGCAAGAGTTACCTTCGCAACTAGACAACCACCCCCCCCCCCCCCCCCACCCCCGTTCACCAAATATTGGATCCGCCCCTGTTTTAAATCTTAAGTTTGCAATTATACAATCACTTATCCGAAGGTACAAAATCACATGGCGTGTCTGATATGTGGCCGCGACTATGGCTTATGGGATTTGTGACCAGCATTGAAAATAGCCTATTTCACCAACATTGAAAAAAGCCTATTCCACCAACATTGAAAATAGCCTATTTCACCAACATTGCAAAGTATACTTTTCTAGCAAAGTATACTTTGAGGGAGAAATTTTCAATTTTAGGATAAATTTATTAATTTTTATTATACTGAATTTATTACATTATCACAGCCATTTTGATAATGTAATAAATTCAGTATAATAATTATGCATGCGTTTAATCATCAAATATATGCAGTCGTTAGTTCTATATGAAATAATGCATTTCGGGGAAAATAATGATTACTCCCTCAAAAAGTATACTTTGCAATTTTGATGAAATCGGCTACATAGCAGCTAATTGTCGAATAGCTCACTCCGATAGCCTGATAATAATCTATACTGTTTGTTAGAAGCTTGCTGGATGTTTCATTCATGTATGACAACCATTGCATATCATGATCAGACTGTGCGGATGCACACGCTGATCTGGATCTGTACTGATTGCTAAAAAGCATACATCCGATGTATACAGGCACAGCCACAGGTTGAAGTAACGGACCGAGGTATATAAATACATTAAATATACCTAAAAGCATCAATAAATGAAGAAAAAAAATGTTGTTTACCCCCTCCATATAATTCATTATGTATAATGAATTATATGGAGGGGGTAAAAACAAATCTTTCTTGTTTTTTCTTCATTTATTGATGCTTTTAGGCATATTTAATGTATTTATAGACCTCGGTCCGTTACTTCAACCTTTGGGCACAGCCACTTATGTATAGATCTACTGTCTGTTTCACGAAACCTGTCCAAATTGTACGGTCATATAAACAATACAAAAACAATTTTTTTTTTTCGATAATATTACATTTTATCAAAATTTAAGAATGAGCAAACTTTTTATTTCGTGAATTTTTTTAAAATATTGATTTTATGATGAATATGAGTTCTTTACGGGAATTTAACATGGTGGGGGGGGGGGGGGGGGGGGGGGGGGGGGGTGGGGGGGGGGGGTAGGTGGAGAACCTGTAGGAGGAGTCTAAAAACGAAAATAAATGGAAATTGATTCTGAAACCTAGCTAGATAGCTTGGAAATAATCTAACAATGAACCAAAAGTTACATTTTGAAAATCGGTCCAGATTTGAAAATTTAATATTACCTAAGAAAATATTAGTAATTTCCAATAACCTCCGAAGGGAAGCACATTTAATACACATTATTTTACAGTCACTCTTTTTATTAAATTTTCTAACACATGAATTTCACACTATTTTGATAAAGACCATGTGGTCGAAAATTTAATAAAAAGAGTGAATTTAAAACAATGTGTACAAAAATATTGTTTTTGCATTGTTTATATGGCCGTAAAATTGGAACAAGTTTCGTGAAACAGACAGTACTATACTGTTTGCGGTACATATAACTATGACGGGTGTTCAATGTACTGAATTGCGAACAGTGTAGACCCGGGGCCCGTTTCACTAAACTTCGTACGACTAAAATGTTCGTAAGTGCAAATTTAGGACTTACGAACCATTTTAGTCGTACAAAGTAATGTGAAACAGCCCGCAGGACCGCAGGACCGCATCCACGCAGGCTGATCAGGGTCAACACTGGTCATATTAGCTTAGATAATCTCAGCTATGCGAATAACCTTTACTATTGCATCCGTCTTTTATAGTATCTGTATTCTTATAGCTGAGACCCGGCCATTATCAAATATGGTCACAATAACAGCTCATTCTGTCCTCGCATTTTGCGAATAGAATGGGAATAAACGAATAATCCAGGTCGAAGTAGGTATAAACATTTCTTTATATATGTACCTGTTTATCATTGGTCTGTGCACAGAACTGCGAAGTATTAAACCACTCGTTCGTCACAAAATGCCAGGATATAATGGGCTGTTATTAGTACCATATTTTATAATGGCCGGGTCTCAGCTATACATATACAGATAATATAAAAGACAGATGAAATAGTAAAAGTTATTGGCATAGCTGAGATTATCTAAGCTATGGTAATATAGGTCCTATTTCTCCAGTCCGACACATTGTAATGCGACAGGACAAAACGGGATTTACGGCATTTTAATGTTAACAGCATTAACCCTTTCATCCCTAAGTAACTGGAATGGATTTTGATAGATTAATTTTCCGGCCAATCCATTTACCATAAAATAATTTTGCGACTAGTCCATGTATGATAAGAGGGTGTTTTTGTTCTCCAAAATAGGAAAATTACTTGAAAAAAAAAGTGTAGATCCTGATGACATCTGGATCTACACCTTTTTCCAATACCACTATACAGGCATGTGGTGTTGAATACTCCTGTAACATTATTCTTCTACGTATAGTGTTTGATCGTAGCATGCATGTGATTATTGGACGAAACGTACAGTAGTATACAAGGTGCATGATCACGTGGATATAACAACAACAGCAGTGGCTGAAAGTGTTGAAATCTTGAAAGTATTATTTGATATTTTCCTTAATATGAAACGGATTCTGATTAAATATGGCGCAGCAAACGTGTCTTCATGAGCTGCATTTGGTGGTCCAGGGAGTTTGGCACAGACTTATGTCGTTTTTGCGAAGAATCGATTTCCGTGTCGGAGTCGATTTCCGTGTCGGACACGACAGAAGTTTTGCCGAAAATACAGAGACCACCAAATGCAGCTTAACAAGACTTGTTTGATGCGCTATATGTCATCAAAATCCGTTACGTAATAAGGACACTATAAAAGAATACGTACTTTGAATCGGATGGATTCTGGAAATTTCAGTTTCCATCTAGTGGGTTGGCGAAAACCAAAAAAACAATAATTTCTGATGGCATTTTTAGCTCGCCTGCACGACATGCAGAAATAACTAATGGCATATCCCCGGCGTCGTCGTCGGCGTCAGCGTCGGCGGCGTACACAAACTTAAATATATTGGAGTAAATGTCTTACAACTTCTGTTTGTATCCATGGAACACCTGGATATATTCATACATGCATTCCACCCTCTATCATGCTACAGCAAATCCACGACCCACTGACCACCCATTCAGGTTAAATTTTCTAGGTGCTAATTGATGTGAGGGTGATCTAGATATTTGAAAGTGAAAGTAGCCTATTCCCGCCGAAGAGGGGAAATAACTCCGAAAATCAAGCCGTATGACCCGGTAAGGGAGCAGATTGCAAGAGTTACTGTTCGTAACTATTTGCTTGCGTGAACAATGGTGAATGTGTGTTTATCGAAAATAGATTTCCTATGTATAGACACGTTCACCGGTACGGCTGTATCATAATATTATACCAAAGTTATGGTGGCTGATTAGGGACATTTCGCATCGTCGCTCCGTCGCTCCGTCGCCTCGAAGTTTATCGCTCCTTCGCGGCGACGGAGCGTACTTCGCGGCGAAAGAGCAACGAGACGAAGTTTAGTGTCCTTAAACTTCGCTTAGTCGCCCCGTCGCTTCGTCGCTCCGTCGCTTCGTCGCCACGACGGAGCGATAATTATCGCTTCTTCGCGGCGACAGGAGCGATAAACTTCGTGGCGACGGAGCGATAAATTTCGTGGCGACGGAGCGATAAACTTCGTGGCGACGGAGCGACGGAGCGAAGTTTAAGGACACTAAACTTCGCCTCGTCGCTCCGTCGCTCCGTCGCCACGAAGTTTATCGCTCCGTCGCTGCGAAGAAGCGATAATTATCGCTCCGTCGCTTCGTCGCCACGAAGTTATCGCTCCGTCGCGGCGAAGGAGCGACGAGGCGAAGTTTAGTGTCCTTAAACTTCGCTCCGTCGCTTCGTCGCCCGTCGCCCCGTCGCTCCGTCGCTCCGTCGCCACGACGAAGCGACGGAACGAAGTTTAAGGACACTAAACGTCGCCCCGTCGTCCCGTCGCCCCGTCGCTTCGTCGCTTCGTCGCTCCGTCGCCGTCGCTTCGTTCCGGTCACGCATGCGCATTGAGAACTCACGTGTATGCAACCATTAAATGTTTACATGATTAAAAGGTGGTAATCTTTATTTCTGTTCTCAATGCGCATGCGTGACCGGAACTCGACGGAGCGACGAAGCGACGAAGCGACGGAGCGACGGGGCGACGGGGCGACGAAACAAAGTTTAGTGTCCTTAAACTTCGTTCCGTCGCTTCGTCGTGGCGACGGAGCGACGGAGCGACGGAGCGACGAAGCGACGGAGCGCGGAGCGACGGGGCGACGAAGCGACGGAGCGAAGTTTAAGGACACTAAACTTCGCCTCGTCGCTCCTTCGCCGCGACGGAGCGATAAATTTCGTGGCGACGAAGCGATGGAGCGATAATTATCGCTTCTTCGCGGCGACGGAGCGATAAACTTCGTGGCGACGGAGCGACGGAGCGACGAGGCGAAGTTTAGTATCCTTAAGCTTCGCTCCGTCGCCACGAAGTTTATCGCTCCATCGCCACGAAGTTTATCGCTCCGTCGTCACGAAGTTTATCGCTTCGTCGCCGCGAAGAAGCGATACTTATCGCTCCGTCGTGGCGACGGAGCGACGGGGCGACGAAGCGACGGAGCGACGGGGCGACGCGGCGCGAAGACGAAGCGACGAAGCGACGAAGCGACGAAGCGAAGTTTAAGGACACCAAACTTCGTCTCGTCGCTCCTTCGCCGCGAAGGAGCGATAATTATCGCTCCGTCGCCGCGAAGGAACGATAAACTTCGTGGCGACGGAGCGACGAGGCGAAATGTCCCTAATCAGCCACCATACAAAGTGAACTGAATTAGGCCGGGCTGGTGTCGCTCGTGTAAATGTACGGTGTCCTGTTAGGACCACGTTACATTCTCGCGTTCTCGCTCCCTCGACATTATACACGAGATCACGAGATTGCGAGAACGCGAGGCGAGATTGTGACATCGCGAGAACGCGAGGTTGGACCCCGATAATGCGAGAACGCGAGGCGAGATCACGAGATCGCGAGGCGAAAACGCGAGATTCAATATCGCAATGATAATCTCGCCACGCGATCTCGCCTCGCAATCTCGTGATCTCGTGTATTCTCGGTAGGAAGTAAGTATGAACAAGATGGCCGCCTCATATGACCAATATCTAGAATTCCTCATAACTTGTGTTCTATTAAGCACAGTAGAATCTTCAAGTTGGTAACTAAACATATGTTTTTTGATGGTTGGGAATAAGTATATCAGGTTATTTTAGCATTTCGCGGCCATCTGGAAGGCACACTTTCAGAAGGGCCGTCATTTTGTGACAAAAATATCACTTGTAACAATGGTAAGTTGCATTCCAAACACAAGAAGTGTTCGAAACATCTTTAAATGCAGTATAAATGTTGAGATCATACTGATGTACATGTAGTAAATTGTAGAGATCGCGAGATTGAGAGATCGCGAGAATGCGAGAACGCGAGGCGAGATCGCGAGGCGAGAATGAATTTCTCTTTTTCGCCTCGCGTTCTCGCATTCTCGGGGTCTCGCCTCACGTTCTCGCAATCTCACGATCGTGTATATGTCGAGGGAGCGGAACGCGAGAATGTAACGTGGCCCTAACAGGACACCGTATAAATGTGATTTACAAATCATACGTCGCGAAATGTACGAAGTGTGTTTGTTTGCTCGTTGCTCGAGCAACCATCAAACAACAAACTCGCGACATATGATTGGTCGCTTTAAATAGAAAGTCCTTTCTGTTTTGAAGTCGGCACATATCTGGTTAGCGTTTATTAATTCATTGCTAAATCAATCACACATTTACATTTAAAATAATTATAATTTGGCTAAATTTAATACAGCATACGGTTTTTAAATGTCCTATATATATCGATATGTATGGATTAAATAAATGACGTTGGGAGTGCTGATAATTGATGGATTGAATTGCGCTAATAATTTGACCTAGTTAACAAGTTAGCAGCATGTACAAAATGTAATGCGAGTCACCTTGAGGGTGCCAATGGAGTCTTGTATGGACTCGGAATATAACAAAGCTCGGCATTGTTTTATTTGTATCATGTCTATAATTAATGGGTTTCACATTAATGGAAATGAATGTTGTTGATGTGCCTGGTGTTTGGGGACCTCTACAAAGTGACACCATTACATGTACAAGGGTGTGTGTTTGTTGGGTAGATATAAAGTACGGACCAGCCCGCTGCGGACTAACAGGTATAAAATACGGACCAGGGGCCCGTTTCACTAAACTTCGTACGACTAATATGTTCGTAAGTCAAAAATTATGATAGTCTGTAAATTTCACATTAACACTGTTTTCTTGTAAACAATTATTTGATTTACATTTATTGAGCATAGGCTGCGTATGCAGGCAGCTCGATACATGTAAATCCACCAATTGAAATTTACAGACGATCCTAAATTTGAACTTACGAACAATTTAGTCGTACGAAGTTTAGTGAAACGGGCTCCAGTTTTCTGCGACCATATGGGTATATTTCACGGGGTATGTGTGAGATTATTTCTGTTTAACAACCTGTGTTTATTTATGAGCTACATTAAAGGTACTGTGTCTCAGGTGAGGTTGGAACGTTTGTTGAGTTAGGGAACAGCATTTAACTGAAGATTTGTATTGGTTTCCTAAATATATTTGCCCTGTGAGTGATCTAAGAAAGTAAGACAAATTATGAAAAAATTATTATCAAAATAATAACTACTGTCTGTCCACATTTTGCTGCCGATGAACTTTTGGCTATTAAACACATTAAATCTAACAATATTTAATTGTAAGTACTTTTTCATCAATTACAAAATAGTCACCCTCCCCCAAAAAAATGATGAAATGTTGATTTTATTGCGAACAAAAACAAAATGGGGCTCCAGAGTGACAAGGAGGGTCAAACAAATAAAAGATTTGAAAATTGACTCCGAAACCTGGCGAGATTGCTTGGATATAATGTAACTAAGAAAACAAAATGGAGATTTTGAAAATCGGTCCACCAATTATTATTTTCTTTAATCTATTTTAGCCCCCATTTTAGCACCATTTCGAATGTCACAAATGTCAAGGTCAGGTAATTGGTGGTGAGAGTGTGCCACGCATGTTCAGGTGAATCAACTGTACAAATATTAAAGCAATCCTTCAAGTAATATTGAATATATTACATGATGGAAAAACTCTTACAAACATTTGAACGTAAGAAACTGGCCAAGTGTTTCAGCACCAAATATTAAAGTATTCCTTCCAGTAATGTTGAAGATATTACATGATAGAAAAACTCTTACAAAACCTTTCGACTTTTCAACGTAAATGTACACGGTCCAACTCATTAATTGTTAATGCCGATTATGAACCATTTCTTTCATGCCAATCCGAACATTTCCATATCGATTTGAACCATTTTCCTGCTGATCTGAACAAATTTCATGCTGATACAAACCACGTGTGCTATCAAAGACATATCTTAAGAACTCATATATAAATGGTTTCATTTAATCAGCAATTGTTCAGAATGTACTCTGTGCATGAGATGAGTGTTTCACGTGCAACTTTGGATCCCTTATATGTAACATGGACACATTGATACATGATTTGACTTTCGGGGCTATTGAAAAGTAGTGCAAAAAATAGTCAGCCTATTTAGTTGTCATTTCCACAGCTCATGTTCAATTTAGAATTACATGTATGTACCAGAGTGTCTGGTGAGAGTACAGTGGTATACATATCTATTATATTAAACTTTTTGAAACGTATTTAACCCTTTGAACCCGAAAGCCCGCTATTGCGGTTTATGCAAACAGTGCAGATCCAGATGAGCCGGCTCGTAACGAGCCGTCTCATCAGGATCTGCACTTTTTGCAAGTAATTTTTATATTTCTTAGAACAAAAACACCCCCTTTTCATAAATGGACGAATCTTAAAATCATTTTGTTACCATTGGATTGGTCGGAACATTAGCATATCACAGTCCATTCCAGTTCCTTATGGTTGAACGGGTTAATAATGCTTCCCTGTATGAAATGAAGAAGGAAACTCTATACGTCCCTGATACGTTGCTGTCGGCATTTTCTATAAGCTATAACACAGGGACCCCAATAAGCCGGAACGAAAGGCGAAAGCTGGAACAACGGCTTTGTGGCCAGAATGATACCAAGTATAAGTTTGATTGTATATACACTAGGTTAAATGTAAACATTGAATACCGCATATTTTGAAATTGTAATCATGGTTCCTGCTAATTCTGCGCACGTAAGGCTTTCCAAACACAGTTTTGTGTCGTGTGATTGTCATCACATATTCAGTCCAGATTTCCTAACGCTTGATTGTAGTTCAAGACAGTCTGTGCCGGTAAAACGCCATAACAATGTTATGTAACAATGTTATGACGTCGGATGCAAATTGTGAGATCTAGGACATCACCCCTGTGTGTTTGCAACGTCAAAGTAATTCAGTACAGATATTACATAAATGCAGCCAGTGTCTTTTCGGATATGTTCTGCCCATGTGATTTGGACCATTACATATACAGGTAATAAGTCAGCGATGTGTAATTTAACAAGCAGGATTCATCTTTACCGGGTGGGAGAATGCATGGGTTAGTCAAATAAATACGACTCTAAGCGCTCCGTACGATGTTCCTTTGGAGAAGGGAGCGACACAGTAAACGGATTGGAACCGTGGAATACCTTGCTCTAGCGATGGGTAATTCAATAATCTGGATTCTTCCTTACCAGAATCCCGATTGGAGACCTGGGTCCGGTTGTTCAAAACACCAGTTAGCTTAACGGACTGTTAAATCCTTAACTGAATGGTTAAAATCTCTGTTTTAACAGAGATTTTAACCATTCAGTTAAGGATTTAACAGTCCGTTAAGGATTTAACAGTCCGTTAAGCTAACTGGTGTTTTGAACAACCGGGCCCTGGTTTGGCCCGCAAGTACGTGTTTGGCTTTCTTGTATTTGAGAGTTGAATCTGGTTATACCCCTTATGCATGTTATAAGAGTAATCCTACAGGTTAAATGCGGGATCGAACCCGTTGGCCCGGCCTTAAATGACCTTAGCTGTTGATAGGCCGTTAAACACCAATAGACAAACAAACCTTTCCGGAATCGCGACCAGATACCTGGTTGTACCGTCATGTACGTCTTTGGCTTTTTGTGTGTGTGGTGTGGTATGGTTATTCTAATTTCAGGGCTGAATATATATTGTTTTCAATGTAAATATTCCGTTCTGATTTCCCCCAATGTAGCAGGCTGAATACGGGATCGAACCCGTTGGACCGTCCTTAAATGACCACAGCTGTTGATAGGCCGTTAAATGCCAACAAACAAACAAACACAAACTGTTCAAACTGAAATATTCCCCAGTTTTCCACGATTTTTATGCCACCCTACACACTCACTTTTCTTTCAAGAATAATAGCCAATATTCATAGCATGATAATATCAATATTTCTGGATTTCATCCAATAAAATATTGATGAAATGTTGCTCGATCACTACGACGTCAATGACTTGTACCACAATTTCCTTCAACGTTACCACAATGCCACGGCGCTCGTCTGTTAATGTAATACTGTATCTGACGTCTTCGGTGATATTTTAAATATCCCACAGAAATACACATGAAAATGGAAAATATTCCAGATTGGCTAATACCACATGACAGCAATCTGACTAATGATATGCCTAGAAATTACGATCACGTATGAATTTTATCCCGTCAACACAGTGCGTATGTGCCGTGAAACACGGTGCCATGAAACATTTTTGATATCCTGTCAATACGACCTAATCACAGCGTATGAATATGTGCGGTGGCTGGGATTATTATTTTGCATTTTAAAGCCATTAGTAGGTGTTGACGGGATAAATAGAATAGTAGGTTAGTGCCGTGAATGGGAAACATATCTGGCGCGGCACGGAAACGGGATGTGCTCGGCAGAGCCTCGCCCATCCCGTTTCCTGAGCCTTGCCAGATATTTTTTCCCATTCACGGCACTAACCTACTATTCTCTATATTACTAGCGTCACTGTCACTCACATGTATATATGTTTTATCAATTATAACATACTAGGACACTATGTATATGATTTATTTACTATCATACGTACATGTACCATTATTTCGAGCTACATGTACCCTTCGTGTGGCCCCATGGAAAGTCAATGGAAATCTAATAAAAACGGCTAATAAAACAACAGCGACTGACATAAATAAACCATATGAATGTGATATGTAAGTCATGCAAATACTGCTACCAATACAAATGCACACACACCTGTAATATGCAAATAATAGACCAATTTTGTTGATGGATATGTATATTTAGGTCTCTGCACAGGTACGTAGAAGCCAACGTATACATATAAAACTCAAACATGTGCTTCTTATTTTCTAACTACAGCATATGGTGTCATTTCCTTGCTTGCAGCATCTGCATAAAGACTTATTGGACAAATATATATGATGTATTCGTGAAAGTAGTTGTCATTTTACGAGTTGGTGTTTTTATTATATTTTCATAGACTTTTCATGGGACCTCAAGACGGGCACGCAACTTCGGAAATACTACTTTGTCATAATGTTAATGTAATTAGAGGTATGTACTCGATCAGAACAAGCTTCTAGCAAACAATATACTCCATATCGGTAACAGTAACATTATTTCCATATCGGGCAGATCAAACGATATACTGGTCACAAAACTCATCAGTCCTTCCTATTACCATGGCCACATTTTATCTCTATTCCAGGTCATGTGCTTTGACAACGCGTTGACATGCTGAAGATGGCTTGTATAAAGTCCGTGTGCAGGCTCCTCTACAATATTGGCTGCCGCAGTCGTCGGCGGCATCTATTCTGGCTGATACTGTTTCTCGTCACAACCACAGTGCTAATCTTTGCGAACCTACCAGTCCACTATGTGTTCCAGAACGATAACATTTACGACGCGTGTGTTCTTCCGAAACTGGATCCGTTCGACAAGACCATCATGCAGTTTGTAACTAAACTCGATCCTTTAAACTGCGGTTCAAAGCCGGATTTGTTCTACATTGACAGGAATGGGATTTTAAATCTGAACAAAACGGCGTTGGCGCGAATCGGCGAGACGGAACAGTCAATAAAATGCACATATGCAGCAATTATTCGTCACGACGGGGATTTAGACGTTTCCCTGTCTAAATTTATGCCGTTCACAGCGCCGCTGAGATTGGACAATGACTTTCTAAGAGTTACCTGCATGAATGAGAAATCCAGCAACATATACGATGAGACAATAACCAACATTGCCTCGCACCAGAAACTCAAACACGCCGACATTGGCGCTGAATCCAAGGAAGAGCCGAGCGTGATGCTGTTTGGCTTAGACTCAACGTCGCGCTCCGCCGCTATTCGATTCCTGCCAAAGACCTTCGCTTACCTCACTGGCGTCATCAATGCATATGATTTCAAAGGGTCAATGAAGGTCGGCGACAGCACGCTCCCGAATCTGGTCGCGCTTCTAACCGGACGGATAGTGTTCTCCACAGAACTACCTCACACCGATTACTACTCTAATTATTTTGACGATTTTCCATTTATTTGGAAGAACTTCTCCTCACGACAATACGCCACATTGTTCGCCGAGGACATGCCTACACGATGTATGTTCAATAATGGATACACAGGATTCAACAAGACACCCACCGACCACTATATGCGTCCCTTCTGGTTGTCGACGTTTTCCGGTGCAATCAAGGACACGCTGTCCAAGCTGTACAGGTTTCTGGGATCAAAGTCACTGAGTGTTGGCCATGAAAAGGTATTCTGTACAGGAAGTACCCCAAGCCATCAAATGATACTTAACTATTTAAAACAGTTCGTGCAAGGTTACAAGGGAAAGAAGAAATTTTCGCTTTCATTTCTGTCAGAAATAGGACATGAGTACCAAACATATCTTCAATACGCCGACGAGGACTTTGTTGAATTCTTCCAATGGATGAGAAACGAAGGCTACCTTGACCACACAATAGTGGTGTTTTTCAGCGACCATGGTTCACGGTACGATTTCGTGCGGAACACTTACGTTGGTCGGGTCGAGTCGCGCATGCCCGTCCTTGCCATCCACATCCCAAACCATATCAAATCGAAATACCCCAATATAGCAAAGAATCTAGATACCAATACAAACCGACTGGTCACATTTTACGATATTCACCAAACGCTCATAGATATTTTAAACAAAAATTACGGGAACCCGTCTGAATTGTACGTTCGTGGAGAATTACGCGGGATAAGTTTGTTTCGTCCCATCCCAGAAACTCGATCCTGCGCGGATGCGTGGATCACGCAGGACTTCTGCGCATGTTATGACACGGTGCCAATTAGTATACAAAATAATTCACTTGTCAAAGACATAGCCAACCAAATATTGACACATATAAATGCATTGTTATCAAAAGAACCCCGATGTGCCATGCTAGACTTGTCTGCGGTGAAAAGTGTCCGTAAGATGCAACAAGGTCTCAAGTACACACAAACTGAAAATAAAGGAATATCTTTATTCCAGTTTTCTCACCCGGAAGAAGAACATTTTGGCCAATATTCAGTTTCCATAGAAACCATTCCGGGACTCGCCCTATTTGATGTGTCGATTTCGTATGACGCAAAGGCAGGGATTCGTATCTTAGGTGATATTGAGCGAACAAACAGGTATGGAACACAGTCGGACTGTACCCAGGATATGATGTTGAAACAAATTTGTTATTGTCTTTCGAGCTAACTATTGGCCGTCAATTGGCCTTGAATTTGGTTTAGGCAGTATTTTATTTTATTTGCGGTTGCATCTATCTATAATTCCACCACAAAAATATTTACACAATTCCCTAACATTTGATTGGCCCGTAGCAAGTCTTTGTCAAAAATTTATATCACAATAAACTCCTACACCGAACTACTTTCCGTAACCGTGAGGCGCAGTTAAAATAATTCTTAAGAAAACGTAAAATAAACACATTTTCTTGATGAATTTATTTAAAATGCTGGAATTATAAGGAATGGCATTTTTGTGGAATTTATCGGGGATATACACTCGGAAAAGTCGCGGGAATACTGGACGAGGCCTTCCAGCCTTCGTCCAGTATTCCCTCGACTTTTCCAAGTCTATACCCCGATAAATTACACAAAAAGGCCATTCATTCCTATAGTATATTGATACTCACGAGGCATTGAAAACCATATGAATTGAGAGGTTTGTCGAGAAATTTATAAAATACCATTTCGAGCATTATAAACTTTAAGTAAAAAGTGAAAATGGCAGACATCCTAGACAACTCGAAGCATGGGTTCATATGTGTGACTGGTGACTGGAGAAATTGAGCTTATGTGATTTGTGACCAGTGTAGCTTCTGATAAAATAGCACACTCATGTAACCTCATTATATCAATATGGCTTGTTAGAAGCATGACGGGTTTTTTATCGATGTTATGGCGAACAGTCGCAGCCATATTTTCTGTGGTTTTATGCCAATTAATGAAGACGTTCTCTAATTATGTGCATAACTACACTGGGATACATAGAATAGAATAATCGTGTATTGCTTAAGCCATGCTGGCTCTTGAGCACAATAGTAATTAACAAACATACAAGCAACATGACAATGCAAGCAATATGAAGGACAGTGGACATGAAAAGTAGTTTATCCCGTCAACACAGTGCGTTTGTGCCGTGAAACACGGTGCCGTGAAACATTTTTGATATACAGTCAATACTATTTTTGCATTTTACAGCCATTTGTCGGTGTTGACGGGATAAATAGAATAGTAGGTTAGTGCCGTGAATGGGAAAAAATATCTGGCGCGGCACGGAAACGGGATGTGCTCGGCAGAGCCTCGCCCAACCCGTTTCCTGAGCCTTGCCAGATATTTTTTCCCATTCACGGCACTAACCTAATATTCTCTATGTATGTGTACACTAAATAGCAGTTTTGTAAATACAAATTCACGACCGTCCAACCTCCGCTGGCCCCAAGGTCAATGTCACATACTTAGTATCTTTGCAAAACTTAACATCAGAGAAATATGTTATAATTTCTATTTCCTTAGTCGAACATTCTTAATATTTCATTCATCTAAGGTTCTACTATCATGCTGTGACAAATCCACGACCGCCAAACCCTCGATAATGTCACAGTATATATAGAGGATCTCAAACGAGTTTACATTTGATATGATATTTATGACACGATCCACGCACAATTTATGCACCGAGCCTCTGGCCATGGTTGCAAGTCAAAGAAAGTGGTATAATCCGAATAATGTATATAATCAGTGGTGCTGAACTCTGCGCCGGCGTAAAATGTTGCACGTCGAAATAGGAGCCCGATTCCTGACGAATTCCCATTCAGCTACATCCAGAACTTGTATGTGAGAGTTGAATCTGGTTATACCCCTTATATGCGTAATATGATTATTTGTAATCTTATTACTTTTAGAGGGAAGGGGCCAAGTGGCTTTGGTGTATGTATGTATGTATCACACATTTTGGACAACAAAACACGTTTGTCATTTTGTGCACACAACTTCCATGATCTCCGATGCATGCCTGAATGTAGTTGCGATGGTAACTCTTGCAATCTACTCCCGTATGGACGGTACGGGAATAGATTGCAAGAGTTACCGTTCGCAACTAGCCTGAATGTTCACAGATGTTAATAGTTTATTATCGTTGTCTTCATGCACCGGGAAGCTTGTTTAATTAGTTATAGTTCACAATAGTTTGTTGACGTTTCCTGTTTGTGTTTATTTACATATTTATTTTTTCATTTTATTTATTTAGCTTACATTTAACGAAATGGTCCAAGATCGCGTCTCAGAACTTTCAATGCCCAATTATCCTCCCACCCTCAACCATTACCCACCGACGATGTTATCAATGGCCCATTATTCGTTAGATGTGATAATTTGAACGTGAAATTGGCCTTGTCGATTGTTAATATTGGCTGGAATCCGGCAATGCCGATATCCCATTACCCCACCCACCTTTTCCCCATTGCCATGATTGCGGCGTGATTCCCGACTCGCGCTTCGTACCTCCTTGCTGTGTGACTCCCCATCCTAGCTTCCTGGCCCCTCCCAGATCTGCTGTGTGATCCACACCCCTGCGTCTTGACAAGCTTCTGTGACTCCCCACCCTAGTATCGTGCCTCATCCCATCCCTGCTGTGTGATCCCCACCCCTTCTTCGTGGCCACCTGCTGGTGATACCCATCCCTGATTCGTGCCCACCTGATGTGTGATCCCCACCCCTGCCTCGTGCCCATCTGATGTGTGATTCCCAACCCTACTTCGTTCCCACCTCCTGTGTGACTCCCCACCCTAGCCTCGTACCCCCTGCCATCCGTGCTTTGTGATTCCCCACCCCTACTTCGTGCCCACCTGCTGTGTGATCCACACTCTAGCCTCGTGCCCCCTCCTATCCCTGCTGTGTGATCACCACCACTGTTTCGTGCCCACCTGCTGTGTGATCACCACCCCTGCTTCGTGCCCACCTGCTGTGTTGTCCCCACCCCTGTTTCGTGCCCACCTTCTGTGTGATCCCCACCCCTGTTTCGTGCCCACCTGCTGTGTAATTCCTCAACCCAGTTTCGTGACCCCCCGGATGTGTGACTCCCCACCCTATCATCGTGTCCCCTCCCACCCCGCTGTGTGACTCCCCACACCCAGTATTATTCCCCAACCCAGCTTCGTGATCCCCGCTGTGTGACTCTCCACACCCAGCATTATTCCCCACTCCAGCTTCGCGATTCCGGCTGTGTGACTCCCCCACCCAGCATTAGTCCAGGTTCTCGATTCCGGATGTGACTCCCCCACCCAGCATTATTCCCCAACCCAGCTTCGTGATCCCCGCTGTGTGACTCTCCACACCCAGCATTATTCCCCACTCCAGCTTCGCGATTCCGGCTGTGTGACTCCCCCACCCAGCATTAGTCCCCAGCCAAGCTTTGTGATTCGCGCTGTGTGACTCCCTCACCCAGCATTAATATTCCCCACCCCCGCTTCGCGATTCCTGCTGTGTGACTCCCCAGTCTACTTTCGTGCCCCTCCCACCCCTGGTGCGTGATCCCCACCCCTGCTCCGTGCCCACATACCGTGTCAAACCCCACCATAGCTTCGTGACCCCGACTGTGTGACTCCATCACTTAGCTTCGTGACCCAGACTGTGCGACGCCATCACTCAGTAGCATAATGTCTGATAGCCCCACGATTCTCGTCTAGGTCCGAGCTTGTACGCATTAGAAATAGTTGCTTGTTTATATAGTTGCTCCCACAGTCGCCTATGTTCGTTAGTCTCTATTCACATACATGTACTACGAATACTAGCTAGTATATAGTCACTATCACCCCGATATCATTATTGTGACCATGGATTGTCACCCTCATATAAAGTAGTACGGGTTGCACACTATTGTGTTATATCTTTGTGATCAAAATATCAGGTAAACTATTAACACTGAATTCGCCACTGTCGTTCTTTCATTGCCAAGTAGCTATAGTCATTCCCGCAAGGGACATGGATGTTTTTTATTAATTCGTTCCCACGAAATAACAATTCGTTCCCTCAGTTTAACAATTCGTTCCCTCGAATTAACAATTCGTTCCCACGATATAACAATTCGTTCGCACGAATTAACAATTCGTTCCCGTGAGAACAAATTGTTATTTCGTGGGAACGAATTGTTAAATTGAGGGAACGAATTATTAATTCGTATGAACGATTTTTTTTTTTTTAGGGAACGAATTGTTATTTCGTGGGAACGAATTAATAAAAAAAAAATCTGGGGCTCCGTAGGCAAAGGGTAGTTGCAATCTGACTATCATTGCACCTGTTTATGCATTACTCTTTTTTGTCGCGCCCGCTTGACTCGGAACTTTACATACCTCTTTATCATCATCCATAGTTTCACGATAGCCGTGGATGGAGGTTTGGAGCATGTGAAAAATTCATCCCTACTGGTGGGTGGCAGGTTCGATGGACAATTTAACGATCGGAAGTCATCCTTACCGGAGTCCCGACCGAAGACCTGGTTTGGCCATGTGACAATTACGATTATTCGTAAACCTATTACTTTTATGGGAAGGGGTCAAGTGACTTTGGTGTAGTATTGACCTGTTACCAGGTCAGGTTATTCTAATTTCAGGCTGAATATATTTTTTTCGACGTAAATATTCCGTTCTGATTTTGCGATTTATCCCCCGATGCAGCAGGTTAAATTCGGGATCTAACCCGTTGTCCCGGCCTTAAATAACCCTAGCTGTTGATAGGCCGTTAAACACCAATAAATCAAATCAAATAGTTTGACCCTCAGAAGCGGGTGATTGGTGGGAACACGCGATGGGTAATTTAACGATCGGGGTTCATCCTTACCGGAATCCCGACCAAAGACCTGGTTTGGCCCTCACGTACGTTTTTGGCTTTCTTGTATTTGAGAGTTAAATCTCGTTATACCCCTTGTATTAGTATTACTTTTAGGGGAAGGGGCCAAGTGACTTTGGTGTGGTATGGACCTGGTACCAGGTCAGGTTATTCTAAGTTCAGGGTTGAATATATTGTTTTTCGGTGTAAATATTCCGTCCGTTCTGATTTTGAGATCCCCCCCCCCCCGCAACGTAGCAGTAAGGTATTCATGTTATCACATGAAAGTGTAACACCTGGAGCGAATTTGGCTGGCCCTATCACCCACATACGTATTGTTACATGACACCGCTCACAACCGTGTTCAACGTACAGCGTGTGCTGTTTTAACATGACTGCAGACAATGCTCATTTTGGAGCCAACCCACCACCTACGTAATGCATGTGTCTCCTGACGTTACTAGAAAGCGCCATTACGTCACCAGACCAGTTCACAACGTTCGCACTGAATTTTGAAATTGATGCGTAGGATGGGGCACCTGCATCATGTGACGTGCACTGCGGGCCCGGAATATATATAATGTAAATCAGCTGTTTGAATGGAGCAGATTATTAAAGTACCGAAAGTACTGCATATATGCTCAAATTACGTGATATTTCTGACGGAAATGTAACAATAATGTTCGCCCATGTCCACCCGAGGCCTACGGCCTTGTGGTGCAAACAGTTCCCTCGTGCCACGGCAAACGTTTACCCACGGCTGGACATTGTCGAACCTTATAGTGTTACCTGACTACCGACGTGTACTACGGCCCCTGAATATGTTTGTGTAAATTAGCTGTTTGAATGGAACAGAGTATCAAAGTACCGAAAGTGCTGCATATGCTCAAATTACACGATATTTCCGACGAAAATGTAACAATGACATTCGACCATGTCCAGCCGTTGGTAAACATTTGCCGTGGCACTTTGAAACTGTTTGAACCCACGGCCTACGGCCTTGGGGTTCAAGCAGTTCCCTCGTGTCACGGCAAACGTTTACCCACGGCTGGACATTGTCGAACCTTATATTCGTATTAGGTGCCAATGTAAACTCAAATGAATAAAATAGAGACGTTCCATATGACGTCCGTAATGGCGCGACACGTCATATGATTTTGTACCTTCGGACGTCTGCGTAATTTCATGAAATGCGTTTACAAAATGTACAATACTTTCCGTAAATGATGTCAAAAGTTGACAAAAATTATATTCCGCATGTAGTATGAAATTTTGTGAACTTTCGACTTTATCTATGAAAAATATTGTAAATTCTGTAAACGTATTTAATGATATTACGCAGATGTCCGAAGGTACGAAATCACATGGCCGTCTCGTATGGCAAACGTCTCAATATCCCATTACCACGCAACGCTGATCATGTAATAGTAGTTAGTCAGACATGAATCGCCTCCCCTAGACCGCTGTCGTAATAAATAAATTGATGTGATGCATCCAACAGGTGGAAGAATCGGACCTAGGACCCAATAAATGGCTCATTTGAAAAACGTTACCCCACCCACCCAATTCCATACACTATACACTACAGTATAGCCTTTTCAAAGGATATACTGTATAGTGTACGGAAATTGGTGGATGGGGTAACGGTTTACAAATGAGCCATTTATCGGGTCCTAGATCCGAGTCTTCCACATGTGATGTATCTAGCCAACGAAGGTCAAGATCACACCAATGACATAGGGTTGTTAGCCACCAATGTTAAGTTGTTGATGCTGTTTGGTAAAGATCCGACCAACACATCAGGAGATATGAAATATGTTGACGTGTGTCACTATCTTACTGACTCGGATGACGCCGCCGACGACGACGCATATATATACACCTGGATTGTGAGCGCTATATTGTAGTGAGACAATTATCATGGTTTGTGGCTGTGACTGGATAAATGGGGCTTCTGGGTTTTATGACCAGTGTAGCTCCTGATCGAATAGCACACCCCTGTATCCTAATAGCGATATACATGTACATTTGTATATGGATTGTTAGAAGCATGACCGATGATACAACAACGAAGATTTGTTGAACGTTTCCAAACTAAACAAACGAAAACGAATGGAACACGAAGTAAAAACGATCGTGTTGTACAACAATATGCATATAATAGAACGATTATCGTTTTTTATTACATTCTTGCAAATTATTTGCAAGGGTTTCGTTGTGAGAGAAAACCCGTAATCAACTCCTTACAAATAATACACCGTGAAGAGAACACCCGTAATTTCGCGCATGTTTCTTGAAAACCACGAGCTACCATGCAAAATGTTTAATTTGTATTACCGTCAAAACAGTTATTTGAAAATTTGGAAAAGGGCTCGACTAATCTAGAATGTTAATGTGATTGAACACATTCCAAACATGCACTCAAATATATCTGGTTCATAGAAACAGCTGCGTAATTTGGATTTCAAAAAGTTTACATGACGCCGGTCACATTTGACGTCTCACAACGGAACGTCAACACGCGGGAAAACACGTCATTGTATAACTATTCATGCGCACATCACAATTCATTGATTATAATCTCAAAAATAGACTAAATGTGCATATGTGTCCGCCGTGGACGTGTAATAAATAGGATATTCCATGGTACATGTTTGAATAGCGGAAATAATACACTCGTGTCCGTCGGTGTCCGTCGGCGTCCGTGCAAGCAACTCGTTCGCTACGCTCACTCGTTGCTTACGCGGAAGCCGACGCACATTCGTGTGTTATTTCCCGCTATTCAAAATGTACCATGGACTATCCTCTATTTATTACACTCTTGCACATTATTTGCACGGGTTTCGCTGTGAGGGAAAACCCGTAATCAACTCCTTACAAATAATACACAGTGAAGAGTACATCCGTAATTGCGCGCCTGTTTTCTTGGAAACCACGAGCTACCATGCAAAATGTTTAATTTGTATTACAGCCAAAATAAAGTTATTTGAAAATTTGGAAAGGGTCTCGACTAATCTAGAATGCTAATGTGATTGAACACATTCCAAACATGCACTCAAATATATCTGGTTCATAGAAACAGCTGCATAATTTGGATTTCAAATTTGTTATAAACATGACGTTACATTTGCACACAACGTAACAACAAAACGCGAGAAAACACGTTATTGTATAACTATTCATGCGCACATCACAATTCATTGATTATAATCTCAAAAATAGACTAAATATGCATATATATCTGCCGTGGAAGTGTAATAAGTAGGATATTCCATCGTACATGTTTAAATAGCGGAAATAATACACTCGTGTCATTCGGCGTCCGTGCAAGCAACTCGTTCGCTACGCTCACTCGTTGCCTACGCGGAAGCCGACCCACACTTGTGTAGTATTTCCCGCTATTCAAAATGTACAATGGAATATCCTCTTTATCTTTGTACATAAACACGATACATTCGTTAAAATATCCGGCTTTCAACTAGGTAAACGCCAGTAGTATATAGGGAGTCAAAATGATACCACCTAACGGTGGTATCATTTTCACCCCTATATACTACCACCACCACCCCCGATAAAACACCGTTTCGTCCAATAGCACAAACTGGTCACCAACACAAAAAACGTGACAATTGGTGTCAGAAATACATCATGTTTTCCCCAATTGAACAGATAAAACTATAGTACTAAAAAGGATTTGTTTTCGTGTCGTTGTCATAAATACCTCATGTTCATTTAACGTCCAATTGAACAGATAAAATTAATAGGTTATAACAAATCATATTTACAAAATGGATAAAGTAATAGAATGGGAAGTGGAATTTTGTAATGACCTTGTTGACGAATTTACTTTTATATAAAAATGAAATCATTATGTAAAATAGATTACATGAAATATCAGCGTAATTTATTACGCGCCAATAAAAGAGTTGCATTTTCTATATTATCCCGAAAATTATGTAGAAATTATAAGAGCCAAATTCGCGAAATGAGGCGACTAAATAAGATCGACAAACGACTAGTTGAAGAGAATGGAGCTAATTTTATAAAACTGTTTAAAATCAAAGATTCGTTTACGGATACGTTTTTCTACGAAGAAACAGAAGAAATTAGTGATTTATTTGAATCAAATCTTCCGTATGCAGAAAAAGTTTATTCAGAGCTGTTTCTCCCCCAATAGGTCTAATTTAGCTTGAAGATCAGCAACTAACTCTACTAACTCTAGTCTACCACGTTCCCCCCTAGCCACAGGGCAGCGTAGTTGCTTATGTCTACAAAGAGTTTGGGCACTAACGAACTTACAGGGGCATCTGGGGCATTGAAATTGTGGGGCGACACAAGGAAACTTTCTACGTCTCGATATATGTCTTCGTAGATAGTCTTTACAAGCAAAAGTGTTACAACAAGTAGCACACTCCATTTTTTTTTTTTGTATATATATGTATATGTTTATGTTTAATTGGACATGAAAAAAACATCATGTGTAAATTATTCATGTCCAATTGAACAGATAAATCTCATAGGTTATACAAAAGTATATTACAGAAAATATGATAACGCCAGAACTAGAAAGTTTGAGAAGAGAAGCCGAATCTCTAGGGATTACTTATAGTAAACGGTTGACAGTTAGGGGGTTGACAAATCTGATAAACTCCACAAAGAATGATGAAGCGGTTTACCCGCGCCCACAAACGAGGAGCCTTTAATGATATATCCAAAGCGGAGGAAGTTGGTAACAGAATTCAAAAAGAAGGTATTGCGGGGTTAAGGGCTAGTGTAATCAAACCTTCAAGCACAAATAATTTGTCACAAATTAGACACACAGGCAACCCAAATAATAAGAAAAAATCTATCGTTAGCGCGATAGTGGAAAAAGGTGAAGAAATATTGGGGGCTCACGATGAAACATTGGAAAAGGTAGAAAAGGGGAAGACGGGTATTTGCATTATCCTTTCGTAAAAACATTGACATTAACGAGTCTGAACGCATGTCCGTATAAAATCGCTCCGTATCTAACAACAAATTTTTATTTGAGATATTCATATTCTTACAAGCTAGAACATATGGAGGAAACTAAAAATGGAAAACCTAAAACTATAATATTTCACAAAAATCTCGGTGGTAGCGAACCACTATCATCAATGAAAACCGTTAAAAAATGGCTGTCAGATAAGGAGCAAACACGAATAATGTCCGATAAAATAGACAGACCGAATACAAAGTGGAAGTCTGTAAGATGGGTAGAGGTTTTTGTAAAGTTAATACAGGGTAGTAGGGTAATAGATTTGGGACTACAATCCAAAGAAGCGGCGGGAGGAGAACTTCCAGAATGGTTGAGGAATAGAAAAGGTATGTATTCTTTAGATAAGTATAATGACGACCTTTGTCTGTTCAGGTGTTTAGCTATGCACCTTGATAAAAAAAATCAGACCTGACAGATGTACGGAAAAAGCGAAAGAACTTAGTAAGCAATATTTCGGTAGTAAGGTGGTTTCACAATTCCTTTTTTCGATCTGAAAAAAGGAAAAAGGTTGAAGAGTTTTTTAAAATCGGTATAGAAGTATATCAACCCACCGAATGTGGCGTATGGTGGTTGAAAAAGGTACCAGCGCACTATGATGCGATAGGTAATAAACCAATGACAATAGGACTGTTTAATAATCACGCATTTCTGATAAAAAACCTTAAAAACCTATCTAAAATTTACGCCTGCAATAATTGCAAACAGAAATTCACGAAAGCGAGTAATATGAAGAGACACAGACCAACATGTATGAGAGGTGAGACAAAAGTAATATGCGATGGTAATTATTTAGAGCGCCCGCGTTCGTCGTTCGAGAAAGCGTTCTACCCAAAAGGTTCTAACAGTTATGGCGCGATCGATTGGATGTACTATGTGGAAAAGCGGGAGGGAATTCACATTCACCACGAACAGTGTGGACACGGAGGTGAAAGATGGATTTTAGGAGCTCCGGTAGATGGATACTGTCCAGAAACCAATACCGTATATCAATATCACGGCTGTTACTGGCACGGGTGTGACATTCATGCAAAGCATAAAAAAGAAGAACGCGCATCCACAATGAGAAGAGATAAAGTTATTAGAAAAAGCAAAGAATTCAACCTAGTAGTTATGTGGGAATGCGAATTTCAAAGAACGGGTAAAGATATAAAGATCGGTTGTGACACTACTCTTTATCCATATCAGATAGTATACGATTTTGAGGCGTATCTCCAGTCAGAAGTTGAAACTACCGGTAATAGTTTAGATTACGAAGCTGAGCACGTTCCGGTAAGCGTTAGTATAGGAGATAATTTATCAGGAACGGTAACTCATATTTGTGATAAAGATCCCGCAAAACTTATAGAAAAATTCGCAGAAGATTTGAAAGTCAGGGGAAAAGCTATAAGAGAAGAAGTATGGTCAAGATACGAATTTAATACGGAATATTTACGCGAAAAACAAATCGCCCAGATCAAACAGTGGATAGATCAAGTACCGGTTATAGGTTTTAACAGCAGTAAGTACGATATAAACTTAATAAAGAAATATTTAGTAGGCGAACTGTCATCAACAACGAAGAAAGTAATGGTCGGAAAAAGGGCGAGCGCGACAATATTTCTATTTACTCCGGAGTTTAGATTTATTGATATAATACTTTATCTAGGACCCGGTGTAAGTTACGATAGTTGGATAAAAGCCTACGAATGCAAAGGACAGAAATCTTTCTTTCCTTACGAGTGGTTCGATTCTACAGACAAGCTGGATTACCGGGACTACCGGATATAGAGAATTGGTATTCCAAACTATCTGGGAAAATGTTACTAGACGAAACAGAATTAAGTAAATGTCGTAGAATTTTCGAAGAAAATAATATGAAAACTTTCAGAGATTGGTTGAAATATTATAACGATTTAGATGTAGCACCGTTCCTAGAAGCTGTGGGGAAAATGTGTGAATTTTATAAACACAGGGGTGTAGATATCTTCAAAGACGCGGTAACACTACCGGGTGTGGCTATACAATATTTATACAAAAATCTTCAAAGACGATTATACCGGAGGATGCTCTATGCGCTCCGAAAGAAGAAACATACAAAATGATGAAAGACGCTCTAGTTGGTGGTCAATCGATAGTATTTACGTGATATGCGGAAGCCGGTGTTTCAAATATTAGAGTGGGTTCCAAACCTTGCGAGGCTGTTTTGGGGTACGACGCGAACGCGTTATATTTATCTACGTTAAGTAAAGAGATGCCGTGCGGAAAAGAAACTATACATCATATAGATAACCCACATAACCCTAAACTTATTAAAAAGTTTAGTAAAAGGGTTTTATCCGGAGACTGGTTTGGGTTTGCGGAGGTGGATATAGAAGTTCCACGGGACTTAAAAGATAAGTTTTTCGAAATGTATCCACTTTTTATAAACAGAGAAGTAGAGGTTGATGAAGTTCCCGCGCCACATGTTAAAATATTTAAATGATACGTGGCCGAACTAGAGGAAACGGAAGAAAATTGGTGGGATCTATGTCGGCCACTAAAGTATTGCTGTACGCGCCACTGTTGAAATGGTATTTAAAACACGGCCTAGAAATAACGGGAGTTTCATCGTGTTATAGATTATATTAGTGGTAAACCCTTCGAATGGTTCGCTAAAGAAGTTACAGCCGCAAGACGAACGGGGGATGTAGAACCGAATAAGAAAACCGGTGGCCGACATAATGAAATTATTAGGAAACTCGTGTTGCGGAAAAATGATAGAAGCACGAGAGACATTTAAATACGACATATACGCGAGACGAAACCTGTGTTGACAAAGCATTAAGTTCCGCGTATTTTGATGATTTGGAAGAGATAGGAGATGCGTACGAAATATCGAACCCGACCCCGGTGCGCGGTAAAGAGACCATTCCATGCGGAATAGCGGTTTATCAACACGCTAAATTGAGAATGTTGGAATTTTACTACGAATTTCTAGACAAATACGTAAAAAGAGAAGCTTCGAATTAATACAGATGGACACGGATAGTATGTATATAGGAGTTAGTGGAAAAACGATAGAGGAATTGATTAGACCTAACTTACTAGACGAGTTTGAAAAAGAAAAAAAGAAATGGTTGGCTTGGGATAAATGGAGTAATAGAGAACCAGGACTTTTCAAAATGGAATTTAGCGGAGATAGGGCGATAGCGTTATCTAGTAAGTGTTATTTCGTAGAAAAATTTAATTCAATTAATAAAAAACTCCGCGAAAGGAATGTCCAAGAGAACTAACGATTTAAATTGGGATAGATATAAACGAGTACTAAGCAAAACTACAGAAGATGGAAAACACATTATAGATGTAGCGCAAAATAGAGGATTTAAAATGAAAGACGGCGTTATGAAAACGTACTGTCAACGAAAATTAGGACTCTCGGCGTACTACGATAAAAGACGCGTGTTATCGGACGGAATACATACGGAACCTCTCTAACGATCCGGGGGTAGCTGGGTGTCAGACGGCAACATAAGAAGTTCTTCGCGAACAAACCCGCGAGATGGACCACCATCTAAATAGTAGAGCACGGGCTCATCAGGTTTGGTAATAGATCGATCTAGATGATATACATTGAGAGACCACATGGGATCAGTCGCGCGGCGGCTGTCACCTTCGAGCTCTCCCGGTTGATAGAGGTACCGGACGCCAATATCCGACGGAAGTGCAATCGGTGATTGCTGCTCCTGTAAACCAACGGGTCGCCCGCGCGAAACGGCAGAGGGCTCGCTCGTCACCCTTTTTAACTTGATAGCATCTTCGGGCTTCTTACCTATCAATCTGGTCACCTCTCCGTTCAGTGCGGAGACCACGGCGGGCAGTCTGTCACCCACTCGGTCGATCGCGTATGAGGGTCTACGAGTTCTTTGGCGTATTGGTGACCGAACAGTCTCTCAGCCAGGGTTCGATTGAAACGCTCCACGATTCCCTGGTCCCGGTGGATGTTGACGCGGCCGCGTCTGACAGAAACTTTGTGTTTAGATAATAGATGAGATACCGCGCCCATGAACTCGCGGCCGGGATCGACCTGGAGAAGATTCGGCCATTTGAGAGGACTCCTTTTCTATATTCGGGAAAGGGCCTCGGCCACCTCCTTAGACTCTTTAGTGGTCAACGGCTCAGCCCCCTTATAGCGACTCGCTACGTCAACGATTGTCAGCGCGTACTTGTACGTCTTGCGACCGACGCGATCTTGAGGGAGAAACAGGAGATCCGCTTGGTGAACTTGGTTCGGCACTGGCACGTCGAATTTCGGGCGCGGAATATTGTGTGGCGCGGGTAAATATATCTACCAGATGGCCTGCTTCTTGAGCCATTCCTTGGTGGCGTTTTCTGAAACCTTGGTCGCCACCGCGAGGTTCTTGATGGCAGCGAGTCCCTTCCAGTAGCCGCGTGGGCTATAGTACGTATTCGCCAGCTTGCGCATTAGTTTGGTATCAAGTTCGCGTGTGTTCATCGTAATGCGAAGTATTATAATATATCGGACAATCTCCAACACGCATTCGTCATATAATATGTTGGTTGGTTGATCAGTAATTGTTCAGAATTTGATAAGAATTTGCAAAAGCATTTGTTAAGAATTTGCTTATTTTACATTATATAAGAGGTTGGTTGGTAAGAATTTTGCTAAGAATTTGCTAAGAATTTTGCTAAGAATTTGGCTAAGAATTTGCTAAGCATTTGCTTTATATAAGAGGTTGGTTTTGGTGTTTTCAAGAAATTGGTAAGAATTTGCTAAGAATTAATTTTTGCTAATATAAGAATGCTAAGAATTTTGCTAAGAATTTTGCTAAGAATGTTTTGCTAAGAATTTGCTAAGAATTTTGCTATTTGCTAAGAATTTTGCTAAGAATTTGCTAAGCATTTGCTTTATATAAGAGGTTGGTTGGTTGTTCAGAAATTGCTAGAATTTGCTAAGAATTTTGCTAAGAATACTAAGAATTTTGCTAATTTTGCTAAGAATTTGCTAAGAATTTTGCTAAGAATTTTGCTAATAATTTTGCTAAGAATTTTGTAAGAATTTGCTAAGAATTTTACTAAGAATTTTGCTAACGCATTTGCTTTATATAAGAGGTTGGTTGGTTGTTCAGAAATTGCTAAGAATTTGCTAAGAATTTTGCTAAGAATTTATAAGAATTTTGCTAAGAATTTTGCTAGCATTTGCTTTATATAAGAGGTTGGTTGATCAGTAATTGTTTATTTTGTAAAAATAATTAATTTAAAATTTTCGATTGAATATAGTAGCCGACGAGACCCACCACACCCATTCCTACGACGATGAACGCGATCTCGCGGTCTTTTTGGGTCTCTGACGGTACATAGAAATCTGAAAGTTGGGGCTCACGATCCAGTGGCGCGAGACTTCTCTGCGGATATGCCAGCGCGTGTTCGCGGTTGGCTTCTTCAACATTCTGGAAAGTTTGTGCGGCGTGATTCTCATGGCGAAGCTCTTCGTTGACCCAGTCCATATGTGCGGTTCGTTTTTTCGACCATGCTGCGTCTGCACTCTTGAGTTATTCTTCGGCTAAATCGTGACGCTCGCGCTCCTCATCCGCGTCCGAGCTTTTCAGTTTAGAGAAGAAATAGTTGCTACCGCTGAAAGCCAATGCGTTTACGAGCGCACCACCCTATCATTATTGATGATAACGAAGCGCCATTTTATTTCCATATATTAACTGGGTAGAAATTCCAGCCTTTAAACTTAGATTAATCTCCGGGTCCCCCAAACTGCGGCCGCTACATCTAAGGTCGCGAGCCCTACGTCTCTCGCAGTAAAGTCCAATTTGGGAGCGGACCCTCCTAAGACCCTCTTTGATAGTTGAGCATACCCGATACTGAAACCGATATCACCACGGCGTGATAAAGCGCATTCACTAACATTTTACCATCTTGTTCAGCCATTATTGCATATAAAAAGGATCGCTTTAATGTTTTTAAAGGGGTGCATCCCTTGTCAACAAGATTGTATTGGAAACCGCGTCCAACATTGTTGGGGGTTGTTTTTTCAACTTCAGCCTCGTTGATGATCTGTTGTTGAAACGGTAAAGCACATACAGGGTGCCCACAACTGACAGACCACCAACAACAACCCACGGGATCCAATCAGTTGGAGCAATCGGTTCCAATCCAATAGCGATTGGGGGAGAAACAGCTGCCACCGGGTGTTTTGTCGTCTCTGTCTCCGATTGCAACGACCGTTTGGCCTCTCGAAGCTCGGCGAGTATTTGATCTTGTTTAACTTTTCGGGTGGCAGCAGCCGCTCTCCCAGCCGCCTGTCTTTTGTGATTTTTTATACGCTGAATGTCATCCAGTGGCGGAGTAACTAACACTCGGGTTCGATTGTGTTGGAGCAATCGGGTTCAACACCGTCACTCTCGCGGGTGCGTCTTGTGTCATCATTATTAGGGCTTATTAGTTCGTGGACATATATGTCCAAATTGACAGTGTTTACCCGTGATCAACGCGGTTGTCAGCGGAGCTAAGTACATTCCAAACTTGTGATAAAATGAGCAGCAGGCTGTTATAAGAGTGTGTCCTATAAAAGGGTCGGTCTCTAGATCGCCAATCAATCCCGCGGTGTCTGGTATAGGGAGAAGTATACTAACGGTGGTAGCGTAAAAATAAATAGCCGCCGATCCGAGAGTTTTCGTCATCTCCGCACCTAATTTGGATTCGTATCGCGCGTACATTTTATCGACCTCCGCATCTGAACATCTTATCCACCTGACAAACTGAGAGACTCCTACCGAGATAATGCTCCGATTGTCCCCCAGCAACCAGCGCAGCCAACCGCTCACGTCGCGCCGCGTTTTCATTTTCTTTCGGGACCTGTATCGGCAGCCGTGCTGACAGGTGTTCCTACAGTTTCAGTCGGAGCGACTGTTTCTTCCATTAGCTGATCGAGAAGTTCGTCGCAGTTCATTTTTCTTAATTAATTTAATTATTCTTACGAGTCTCATAAGTCTTAACATATTGCCAAGCGCACCACCAGATACTTATGATCACCGTTATGCTCACAATAAAGCTAGCAGCGGAGCAACAAATTCTTAGCAATTGCTCAGCATTGTTAAGCATTTTCTCAGCGTTGTTAAGTATTTGTTAAGCATTGTTCAACATTGTTCAGCAATTGCACCAGCATTTATTCAGCAATTGTTCAGTAATTGCTAATTACATTATATAAGCGGTTGGTTGGTTGATCAGTAATTGTTCAGAATTTGCAAAACATTTGCTAAGCATTTGCTAATTACATTATATAAGAGGTTGGTTGGTTGTTCAGAATTTTCTAAGAATTTTGCTAAGAATTTTGCTAAGAATTTTGCTAAGAATTTTGCTAAGAATTTTGCTAATTACATTATATAAGAGGTTGGTTGATTGTTCAGAAATTGCTAAGAATTTTCTAAGAATTTTGCTAAGAATTTGCTAAGAATTTTGCTAAGAATTTTGCTAAGAATTTGCTTTATATAAGGAGGTTGGTTGTTCAGAATTCTAAGAAATAATTTTGCTAAGATTTTGCTAAGAATTTTGCTAATTACATTATATAAGAGGTTGGTTGATCAGTAATTGTTTTTGTAATTTGCTCAATTTATTAATTAATAATTGATAACTTCGTAAGCAGTCGGTTGATCGGTCTTTAACAGAAGCTTGGCGTGCTTAGTTTCCGAAAGCATCCGTCGAACCTCCAGGCGCTCCTCGCGCGTTGTGATAACGTCGTTCTCTCGAAGACAGTCATCGAACGAGTCTCGGTCCTTGCAGTGAAAGAGGGCGACACCCATTTCGTTTGCTCGCGCAGATCCTTTAGGACGGCGTTGTACTTCTGAGTGGAGATCCATACGCTTTGTCTCGCATGGCGGCCAGAAAATGCGAGCTCGGAGAGCATGTCCTTCTTTTTGGTCATCGCCGCCTTGGCCGAGCAATCGTCAATCACGTATAGGGTGGCTCTCCCTGGAATATTTGATAGAAGACACGCAGCCAACCGTGAAGCCTGTCGCCGGGGTCAATAACGTATACCTCAGGGTCGGTCCATATCCAAGGGCGCCGCTGATATGTCTCGTTGTGCCGCACAGTGGGACACACGATCACGATGTGACGAAAGGCATCGTGGTAAGAGCCCTCGAGTAAGTCGAGGATGAAAACCGTTTTTCCGCATCCTGTCTGCCCACATATTATAGCAGAGTGTGCATCTCCAATCGCGAATTGGTATTGATTTTTAGTACATCGCTGATACGTATCGGCCATCTTCGATGTTGAGTTCCGCGTCCGTAATTATATATAAGTACACGTTCAATGTGCCAGCTCCATCCGCCTCTTTGGTTATCTGGATCGTCACACCCTTGCTAGCGTTCTCAACTTGGCGTCCGCTACCGTGCATTTGGTCGTCGTCGCTGGTTCGCATGTCTAGCCATAACGCGTATTTGGTAGTCAGGAAATCCGCGAGGGAGACGTCCGAGAGCTGCAGGTCTTTGGCAACCGCGTCAACCTCCGGGGAACGCTTAGAGCCGGAAGAAAAATGTTTCCTTACTTCGTCCCACTGCTGGTGCGCGCGAAGACCCGCGCTGTAGAGTTGATTGGGTAATCCCTCGATCGTCACCTCTACCTTCGTGATTTTGGAGGGTTATAAAATTTGTCGGATTTTCTAGCACCGAGCGCGAACGACCTCCTCGAACATAGTATACCTTTCATCGAGCGGGCGGGTACGTTGACATTAATATTCCACAATGTTTTCGCTTTTGTCTTTCGTCATCTTGCGGTGGCGAAGTACTCGGTCGTAAAGTATAGCAACGCGCCCGATATACTGGGTTCTGATCAATCGCGCGAGTTCGGGCATCGTGACCATGTCGTACTCCAGCGAAACATTGTCGATCGTATACTTCGATGTCATGTCAGTGGCTATGAGAACTCGGCCGTAGTCATTGAACGTTAGTTCGTATTCGAGGCGGTCAGCCAAAGCACTCTGATAGTAGGGCATGTGACTCTCCAGCAACTCAAAGTCGAGCGGGATGTAGAATCGGTTGCCGTAAGCGGCCGCGACCGCGCTGTCGTTCGCGATGTTATCTACCTTGTCACCAGCCCCGATTCTAAGTCTGGTTACGTTCCTATTTCGGCTGGTGTCAATACCTTGATATACCGCATTTTCGCGCTCTTGTGCCGTCTTCCACAGGTCCTGGTAACAATGGTAGACGTCGCTGTCATCGATCGACAACACCTCATTACCAGAAATATTTATCATGGTCTTCTTGACGATGGCGCGACCCAGGTTCTCAACGATGGTTCGGTCCGCGTCCGTCGATGTAAGCGAAATAGTGAAAGCGAGGCGAACAGTCCCCGGCGTAATGACGTCGCTAGCTCCGAGGTTGGGGAAGCGAACTAAGAGTTGCTGGTTCTGGTCGATCGTCGAGGGGTTGTTCGTAATAACGACACTCTGTCTCACGCCTTTTGCCCCGAGGGGCTCACGCAGTCTGCGATATGGATTGAGTTTACGACCGTATTGACTCGAAGACATAATCTATTAAACCTGTATGGTTTTGTCTTTAATATAATAATTATTATTATAAAGATGGCTGGTCTCGATATTGGCATGGACGATTTCGACCCATATAGCCGAGGTGAGGGCTTGGACGATGATGATGACGACGATTTCGACTCCCTATATAGCCGAGGTGACGCCTTGGACGATGATGACTATTTCGACCCATATAGCCGAGGCGAGGGCTTGGACGACGATTTCGATGACGAAACGACCTTCATAGAGCCCCCACCCGAGAAAAATACACATTTAGAAATGTGGGTGGCCCACCCGAAACTCGGCATGGGCGGGCGGTGCCGATATTCCTGCGGGGATCTTTTGAGGGTGAGCTGGCGTTCGTCTATCGAGGAAACGAATACTCTGGTGGAAAATGAAACGGTGGGTAGAGTAAAGTGTCTAAATATGGCATCAAGGCCACGTTGGAGTTCCGCAGCACTAAAAGTGGAGACCTGTGGGTTAATTGGAACAAGAACTGGAAGTTGCTGACGTACAAGAACGACCCGACCAAGTTCCTCAGCCCCTCTTCATTGAACCGATATGAGCAGCACTCCTCACTCGAGATCTCGGAGTGATCGATGATCAATCGCAGTTGCCTAAAAAAATGGTAAAAATCTTTCAGGCTACCGACAAAACGCTGGCGAAGACGGCCGCCACTATAGAAACGATCGAGCTCAGCGAGATCCCTCGCGTAGCCACCGACGCTATTAACACGATTGAAACCACGGTCAACGAAATAAACGGCAAGAAGTTTGACCCACCGTTACCTCTTCGCGAACTCCGGGGACTCGATAAGGTACTGCAAACAACCCGGGGCGAGCTGGTCAATAACCTCTCCAAACTCTCAGCGCTGGACGAACATATCGCTCTAGAAGAAAGAAAAATAAAGGAAGCACGTGGCGATAGAGAATCTACCGAGCGAATCAACAAACTCCTGCGATCGTTGTGGGATGAAAGAGAAGCTCGCTTGGAGGCTGCCTCGTCTAACCGTGAGACGCTTTCCGGTCAATTAAGTCGGAGCCGACGAAACAATCTCGAGGGTCCTGCACGAGGACACGACACTCGGTGAACGTCTTCGCACTCTGTTCAGAGAGAAGGGCTTCACGATAGTAACAATCCTCACAGCTTTCACCATGATTATATCGACCCTAATTCTATCTATATCGTCTCTAGTTCTATCTATCACGGGTGGTTCGGCACCAGCACCAGCGCCAGCACCAGCGTCAGCGACAGCACCAGCACCAGCTCCATCCGGTGGAGCCAAAGAATGGATAAAAAAACAACTAAAAGCCCTCGCCAGTCTCCTGGCCAAATTAGCAGGAAAGTTGGCTGCCGCGCTGCCCGGGTTGATAGGAGGTCTCCTCTCCTTCTTGTTATCTATATTATCAAAAACGGTCGGATGGCTCGCCAATAATACTTGGGCTTTAATCGTGGCGATCGCCGGTCTCCTACTATTCTCCGCTCGAGAGTTTCTAAAACCAAAGCGCAAGTAGTCCGATTGTCACGAGGGCAACAACGAGTCCTAATTTCTCCTCCTCGTGGGTTGTGCTTCCAATGTCAACAGTGTTCATGATTGGTGTTTCCGCGGGTGGAACAACGGGTTTAAATGAACTTGATTCGCGAATTGGGGTGGGTGCTTGCGGTTTTATGAAATCGCTTCTGCTGTTGGGGGTGCGCTTGATGATATCCACGTTCACGTTCCCGTTGTGGCCGATTTTTTGATTGGCGGTGGCGATTACGATCTGATTATTGTAACCGTCAACCGGGTCGTCTCGTAGTATCATATTGCTCGGCGCCATATAAAGACCTATACCAAATACGTAGTCTACTGGGTTACTAGCATTCTGTAAAACGTCTTGATAATTCTGGATCGCCTTCTCCAGGTCCACCGTAGCTGAGATGGCGTCCTCTACAAGTGCCAAGAATTGTTTTTGCGCGTCAAACGCGGTTCCGACTCCTATTATAGAACTGCGAGTTTGCTTCTGTGCGCCGAGGATGGCCCAGACGTATGTGCGAATGGAGTCGTTGAGGCGGGTAACACCGGCCTGCGTAAACCCTAGACCGTCGTCCAATATAAAGGTTTCTATACCCTTCTGCACGTTTTCGTCTTGTAAAATATAATCGACGTGAGCTCGTTTCGGAGGTAACCAATTGCAGGATGAGACGCCGCAGTGCCGACCTCCAGATACTTCCGGCCCGAAGGTCATCGTCGCTGGATCAAAATTCCGGCGTTCCGACTGACGATGTGGTCACCCGATCGATCGTGTCTAAAATCAGTCTGCGTCCAATTCCCGGACTGGCCCCGAATGAGAACGGTGCCCAGGCTGTTGCTGTTAGGAAATACTTTCTGTCTCCAGTCCGCATCTTTTGAAACTTTAAATTCGTCACATATCCGTTCGAACGCCTTACGGTCGTATGTGTTGGAAATGGGGTTCCAGCCATTGTCTTGAGGTAGTGGAGTACCTAGTTCTTTGAGAATCCTCCTAATTGCATAATACACATGAAAGTTGTAGACGCTACTGCTTAACATGCTGTTACTGTCTTTTATGTGGTCTCTGAAAGAGACGCCACACCCGGTTGTGGCAAACCACACGACAAAATTTAGTTGGTTCTGCCAGAACTGCATATGATTATTGTTCCAGTTTGTTATGACATCCTGTGTAACGGTTTTAGGAAGTCTGTACTTTTCAAACATGTTAGTGAAATTTGTGTCGAAACCCGCGCCCAAACTAGCTCTTATTGTGGGGTGCACAAGCTCACCAATGGTGTTCTTTTGAGTGTATACACCCCCGACTGAATACTTTGCATTAGAGTTAAAGCTAAATGCTTGGGTATCCATTGAAAGATATTATTATTATGTTTGCTTCTATCACTAATGTTCAAAATGAGAGTTGTGAACTTCAAAAGTCAATCGACAACTGCTGCGGAAAACGCCGGGTAGGTCTCAGATCAATCACCTTCACGGTTGGGTGGAAAAACGTGGGGGATAAGGAAGGGTTCGGCTACTGGAAGGATAGACGACAAGTAAGTGTGAGGCTGCCCCCCCGGCCTTTGGAGTTCGAGATCCCTCTAAACTTTTGTCGCGTCGGAGCTTGCTGGTAGAGCCAACCTCACAATCTCGAAAGTCACCGGACTCGCGACCTTTACCGTCGAACCCGCCACCCAGGTAACGATCACCCCGGCTTTGGCCTCAATGTTAAGATTAGCACCCCATTTCAACGAGGATGAACTCCCTGTCTTCCCCGCGGGCGAGCACCGCCGCGATACCCCACCCCGTGAACCTTACATTCACAAAAACTCTCGGGGTGCACCTGGATCGGGTGAACACATCGTACAACCTGGTAGACGGCACTCCCAGCACATTACTAAAAACTGTGCCGGCCAGCGATTGTTTCTTTGGGGAGACTGTGACATTAGACTTCCCACACCCCGAGATGAAAGTTTTGGAAACGGGACACATCCACGAGTTGAAGATTTCTATTCTCGATGATCAAGTGAGAAAGTTGAATAACTATTACCCGATTTCGGTCGTTCTCGAAATAACCGATTAAACATTAATATATATATACATATTAATCATTTAATCATAAGCATATACGGTCCAGGTGGTTCCAACTTAGAATGGGACGTTCCCGTCGCGGCCGCAGCATACGATGAAGCTGCGATGAGAAGGCTGGAGAGGGGCGTAGCACAGTCCCACACAATTTTAACTAGGGCGGTTGCACAAATGGGACAAATGCAAGCTCGAAAACCCGTCATAACAGTTTGTGCCAAGGAGCGGGGTTCACTAAGCGAGGGGGCCTACGAATATTCATTCGGTGCCAACGCGAGCAACAGATACGGGGGATACACCATGGCAGTGTCCGGGACGATTTTTCGAATGGCGGTCTGCTCGGTCAACTTTCGCGGACATGCCACTGGCGAGTCCGAGTGAATGTCGTCCTGAATGGTGTAGAACAGAATATTGGCATCACCAAGCACGCGGGGCAGAGGTCATTTTTTTTTTTTTTTGGGTTTACATATTTGATGATGACTCTACAATTAAAGTTTCGGCAGGTAGTGTTATTAACTTTGTTACAAAAATTGGCGACCAATCGGCTTCCTCCACTGCAGTGACACTGTTAATACAACTTGATTTACGATGAATGACGAGAAACTATATCCACACTTACCTTCGGGGCACGGTCGACCCGGCATCCTTTAGGATGACTGGATCGTTGAGATACAAACAAAATATTCTACAACACGAGGGAGAGACGCGGACGGGATATGCGAAGAAATATAGACGGTCAGTCAATATATTAGAGGGGGTGAGCACCGCGTTAGCCTCAGCATCCGTTATAAGCGGGGTGGGGAGTGTGTCTGTATTGTCAACAATCTTCGCTGCACCGGTCGCGGTGGCCTTGAGTGGTGTAGCGGCGGGGGCGGGACTGCTTTGCATGACAGTCAGACACGTGGGCCGAAAACTAGAGGCCAAGAGTCGAAAGCACGATTGAATAGCGGTTCTCGCGAGATCTAAGAAAAACAGTATCGACGTTATCGTGTCAAAAGCGATAGCCGACAACGATATATCAGATAGCGAGTTCAAAATGGTCGTCGAAGAGATGGTCAGATACCAGGAGTTAAAGGGTACGATCCGGTCCAAGGCTCGACCACAAATTCTCGCGGACGAAGATATAAAAAAACTCGTTATGGAAGGGAGGGCCGACGAGAGAAAAAATCTCCTCGCCCGTGTCGGGACGTGATATGCTTATTCGCGTGTCTACAGCGACATCAGGATATTCCTCCACCATACATTCCAGCTGTTCCGACGGCCCCTCCATACGGAACATAAAAAAAAATAATAATTTAGGGCCCCGTTGCGACACCCACTGACCACCATACATTTCTATAACCGCGTATCGATATACTTTGTGGATTTCTTTACCCGATTTTTTAAATTGTTTATAATTTTATTAAAATTAATTAATAAATTGCTTACTGCACCTATATAATAATAAAATTGCTGTAACATTTCTTTACCCGATTTTTTAAATTGTTTATAATTTTTAAACGATTTTTTAAATTGTTTATAATTTTTACCCGATTTGTTAAATTGTTCATAATTTTTTTACCCGATTTTTTAAATTGTTTATAATTTTTACCCGATTTTTTAAATTGTTTATAATTTTATTAAAATTAATTAATAAATTGTTTACTGCACCTATATAATAATAAAATAACGAACCATCCCGGAAATTCGTGAACCTCGCTAAGTGTTTATAAATAATTATACTTTTTATCTGTTTTTTCTTACATTAATTAACTTTATAATTTTCTTAAAATTAATTAATAATAATTTTTACAAAACTAATTATCAAATTAATAAAATAACGAACCATCCCGGAAATTCGTGAACCTCGTGAATTTGCGCACCATTTTTATGTTGTATAGGAAAGTGATGAGTATATATACGTTTGAAAGCCTTACAACAATTGGTCTCATCTCGTGTGTGCCATGTTGTTGATCCGGTATGACGTCCGTCTCGTCTGTTTAATGGTAGCAGTCTCTAAATGTGTATGTGTGTGAATTGGTGATGGAATTGTATAGCTCAAAGGTGCCGGCCTAAAAGATTTCTACCTAAGAGCTTGCAATTTCGGAAACCAAATTCACACATAGGCTCGCCTTACTTCCCTGGTTTCCCTGGATTGAGGAATTGGCAATGGGTTAAAGGCGACCCGTAAAATGAGACTGTGAGCCAACAGATGAGTGGGCTTAAGAAAGGTCCCAACACCCCCAGTGGCTGGGTGCCGGCTAGAAATCTGCCCAGTCGCTGGGGTTGTGTACACGAGTGGAGGCTTTTGCTATTATTTTTTCTACAAATTATTAATAATTTTTCAATATCGTAGAAATATATTAGCTATAGTGGAGGAGGAAAATGCCGTGTTGAAAAATAAATATGACAACGGGATGAAATAAATCCTTTTTATTACTATAGTGTTATCTGTTCAATTGGACGTTAAATGAACATGAGGTATTTATGACAACGACACGAAAACAAATCCGTTTTAGTACTATAGTTTTATCTGTTCAATTGGGGAAAACATGATGTATTTCTGACACCAATTGTCACGTTTTTTGTGTTGGTGACCAGTTTGTGCTATTGGACGAAACGGTGTTTTATCGGGGGTGGTGGTGGTAGTATATAGGGGTGAAAATTATACCACCGTTAGGTGGTATCATTTTGACTCCCTATATACTACTACGCCTGTTGTTTGTTTCATCGTTTTAACATCGTTTATGTTGTTTTTCATTAAAACGAAAACGATTTCCAAACGATGTGTTTACAAACGTTAGGCAATCGTTCGTTTTTGGAACCATTGTGCATTCGTATGACCTAGCGTTATACAACACATACTATCGTTTTCACGTCGTTTTCCATTCGATTTCGCCTGTTTTGTTTGGGAACCTTCCACAAATCTTCGCTGTACAACCCTTGACACTCGGCACATGTTTCATTCAGATGTTAACGTTGTTGCCATGTTCTCGTCTGCTGCAAGTTTGGCACCGGAATACCGGCTGGCAAACTTGCTTGCAAGGTTCTTATGAAATGTCAGCTCTTACCCGGACGAACTCGTCCTGGAGCGAACACCACAGCTCAGGCCCGTACGAAGGAATTACTTTAAGGGGGTGCGATATCGACGGCGCGAAGGGCTAACTATTTGTTTGCACATCCACGGACAGACGTCGGCGGATTAACCCTTTCATCCCAAATAACTGGAATGGATTTTGATATGTTAATTTTGCACATAATCCAATCATCACACTATGATTTTCAGACCAGTCCATTCATGAACATGGCGTGTTTTTGTTCTCAAAATTATGAAACGTACTTGCAAAAAGCGCAGTTCCTGATGAGACGGCTCGTCACAAGCCGGCTCATCTGATTCTGCACTTTTTGTCAAAACCACTCTACAGGCATATGTGGTGTTGAACGGGTTAATGGGGTATGCGTACGCACCCGTCGCAACCCCTCTGCGTACGGGCCTGCAGCTAGAGACTATATTTTACCTCAGTTACAACAAATGCTTTCCCGTAGTCGTGGTCGGCGATTACCATCGCACCAGGTCATGTTATTCTAATTTAAGGGCTGAATATATTTTTTTTCTATGTAATACTACGTTGTGTTGTGTTGTGCAGCACGTTAAATATGGGATCGAACCCATTGGCCCGGTCTTAAATGACCTTAGCAGTTGATAGGCCGTTAAACACCAATCAATACAAGCGACGTTCCACAAGGTTCGATTTTGGAACCTATTATTATTCCTTTTGTTTTAAATGACTTGCCCGCCTCTGTTCAAAATGCAGCACAAACGTTCGCTGACGATACGATAGTCAAAAGACATGATAGACAGATGATTTATGCAGTTGATTGTGATCCCCTCCAGTAGCCTATTTCATCTAAATTGCAAAGTATACTCATCTAGCAAAGTATACTTTGAGGGAGAAATTTTGAGGATACAGTTATTAATTTTTATTATACTGAATGTATTACATTATCACAGCCATTTTGGCTGTGATAATGTAATTAATTCAGTATAATAATTCTGTATACTTTTCATCATCAAATATATGCAGTCGTTAGTTCTATATGATATAATGCATTTCGGGAAAAATAAAAGATTACTCCATCAAAGTATACTTTACTAGATAAGTATACTGTGCAATTTTGATGAAATCGGCTACAGAAAGATCTACATTCACTATATGCATGGTTTAAAGTAGGATAATTAAAATGTAATGCCTCTGTAATAGTACAGCCATAGTAGGAGAACCGAACATTTGTGCTGCCTTGCGGTACAAGCCGGCTTTTATAGCGATCGACGTGGCAGAGTGTTCGTCTCTCACGCAGGCGGCCTAGGTTCGACCCCAGCGGCCGACAATATATTTTTAACTTTAAAACACATTCCCCTCTTACTACACCTCCAAGTGGGTTGTTCTAAAATTAAGACAAGCTCTTGAATATGTGTGCACATTAAATGGTGCTGAACACTACACTCTGTTAAACAGCAGAAGGAATGGATGAATGGATGGATGGAGGGAGGGATGGATGGATGGGGTGGATGGAGTGGATGGATGGATGGATTCTCCCATATGGGTGATCTATAGATTGTCACAAGGTCCGAAACAATATGAGAACGAATATTAGGGAGTAGTCCGGATCGCTTTACCAGTTGTCTCCCCTATATATTCGTTTTCTCCATTTGCAACGACGGTCAGCGCGCGTTTTTCCGGACTGGTAATTTCAAGTCTTGTCATCATAAATATGCCATTGATATAATTAAAGTTGGGGTGCCATCTATTAGGAACAAACTATTTTTAATGTGAATTAAGTAAGTTATAACTGCGTATACCTGTTTTAAACGGTTCCGGATCAATTCGTACCCAAAACATTTCGTACCTTACATTTCGTACCCATATAATTTCGTACCCTGTCTGGTCATTTCATACCCATCGGTGCGTGTTTTAGGTTATTTCGTACCTATGCAAATTGACCACGATGTTTGGTCATTTCGTACCCATATGGTGTAACATACAAGGCCTGAAAATAGCACTGTAGCCCACATGTGATTTCTAGCGTGTCTTGGATGGTCATTATTGTTTGTATATACATAAAACACCTTTCTAAACTTTCTGTACAAAACAATTAAAATTTGCCCGGGTGTAAATATAATAGTACTTAGAAAGGTACAAAACTCCCATTCCCCACCATTGTAACGAAAAGCCACGCGATGTAGTCATCTGGAACTCGCCTACATGTATACAACGCATTTCAGCGTGTCTTAACTGCTGTTTGGGGTGAATTTTCGACATAAAGTTTACAGTTACCAATACATTAACATAAATGTACATCGAAGATTTCGAGTGTAAATTGCACCAAAAAAAAAAACGTCTCACTAACCTAAATTCGCTTTTTAAAATCATACACCTTCGCTTCGTGATTAAAAATGAATGTTAGCCGCCATCTTTGAAAATATCGAATCACGTGACGCGCACTGATTTGGTTGGCTAATGGAAATGACGTCAGTCTCCAGTAACCAACCAAACCACTGTGTGCACGTGATTGCAATATTTTCAAAGATGACGGCTAATAGTCATTGAGAATGCGGAAGTGAACGTGTATGATTTTAAAAAGCTGTGCTGTAGCCTATTTCACCAACATGGCAAAGTATACTTATCTAGCAAAGTATACTTTGAGGGAGAAATTTTCAATTCAATGAAATAATGCATTTCGGGAAAAAATAAATGATTTCTCCCTCAAAGCGTACTTTGCTAGATAAGTATACTTTGCAATTTTGATGAAATCGGCTACAGGTCCAGGGGTCCTGGACCTGCAAATTTTAATGTCGGACCTTTGTATTTTACAAGCAACAAGTCGCCAGATCTGTGATAAATTTAAATTGCAATCATCATTCAGTTGCGATGCTAAATCTGTTCTGATTATCGTCTTATAAGATTATTTATGGTGACACATTCAATGATTTATACATGGTGTGACGAGTCATTTTGCATGAAACACACATATTTCTATCGTGTTTCTAGCGATTATCCTCTCAGACCTTCCAAAAAATTCCTCCGACCTTTCACTTTTTCCTTGTTGGGTCCCGGACCTACTGGTAAAAGCTGCTATTTTCAGGCCCTGACATAGTTGCGAATGGTAACTTGCAATCTACTCCGTAGCCTTAGGAACCCGTTCACCGGTGCATTAATAATTCAATCGGTACACACAAGCCTAAGCTGCCTAACAATAAACAATTCCAAATGAATTACAGACTACATTCACTTACATCTTATTATCTTTAAAAATACAAGATATAGTGTGCGTGTGATGATGCAATACCATTCACCGGTGTAATGACAAAAAAATCCCCAGCTAAAATGTTAACTTAAGGTGACTCCAGAGCTGGCTGTTGTTTCATACAGATATATCACTATCTTTTGTAGTACTAACAAATGTTTTTTTTTTTTTTTAATGTTATAAATGTAATTGGTTCCTGTTATTCTTGAGTGGTAACTGAAAATAGAAAAGGAGGCAGTATTAGCAATTTTATATGTGTATATAAATGTACATTAGTAATCATCTCTGCAGCTGATCAATGTCTACACGTGATTAAGATAGGAAACACTATTGACAAACAATACATGTCATAATTAGTTCATTAATATAGATCCTGGGGTGACTTACAGCCTTATTTAGAACATGGTATTAGAAAATTTAAAATACACCTAAGTCACCTTAATGGATACATTTATAGAGGATACTGCAGGTGCGTGCACCGGAAAATTACCATATTTGGCAATAACGTGACCTCTGATTCATGGAAAAGCATGAGAGACGCAACTCTTGTGTAACTTGGCTGATGATAAAAATTGAAAGTATGCAAAGTTGGGAAGGGACTTGTTTGATCTAGGTTATGACCTGGCTAGGAAATTGGTTCATGAAGTTAGAAATTATAATAATTATGATCACTTATCCGTAAGTAGCTCATTCTAGTAGATTATTCACCGTCAACAGGTGGTAGACGCGTGACAAGCCCGGATGTTAACAATACCATGAGACTTATATTCAGATATTTCGGATTGCACCGGTGAATGGTATACACCGGTGAACGGGTTACCCACCCTAGCTAGTTGCAGCCTGTGACCCTCCCGTACCGTACGTACGTAAAGTTTTATGTTTTATACACAATCTCTAAGTACAGTCCAGTATGACATGGGTGCGTGCATATTCATGTTTTACAAATATAATGTCTAGTTCTATAGTCAATGTATTATAAACAAGGCTTTGAACTCCGTGTGCCTCAAGAAGTCATATCTTCTCTATTTATCATAAAATCTATTATTCCTAGTGCTTACACCTGCGCTAGTTGCGAACAATAACTCTTGCAATCTACTCCTGTACCGTCCGAAGTCAGAGTTACGATTCCAATCATAGGATCCTCTGCAGAATAGCAAATCAGATCTGACAAGTAATTATGACATAAATTTAAATATGTCACCCCTGTGTAAGCTAAAAAATACGAATGATTGCTGCGCTAAAGTCAGAATTTGGCTTGATAAAAATACTTACGGTTGTTCAATGCGATTTCTAAATGGCAAAACACAGGTAAGTACCTTGTTTCATTTCTTGTATATTTTTGTAGAGACTTCCTAGGAACATGACATTAGGCTTATTCGGACCGCCAATGATTCCGATTTCAGCAGAATATTCATGCAAGATTGCCTAGTTTCCCACATCATTCGAGAAAACTACCGGACATACATGTACCCATCCAGGAAGCGATTTTTATACGACCGTTTTTAAAAAACAGTACATATTATGTTTTAACGCACGGCGGCGGCTGAAGAAAAAGCGCATAGTTCGTGTACACAACTCCTCCGAAACTGTTCAGTCGATCGATCTGAAACTATACACACGTCTTCTACACGTATTGAAGATGTGCAACTTGGTGTTTTTATGGCGAAAATATTATTTTTAAACAAAAATATCACCTTTTTAACTTAGCCATTTTATACGACCGTTTTTAAAAAATGGTACGTATTATGTTTTACCGCATGGCGGGCGGGCGGCTGAAGAAAAAGCGCATAGTTCGTGTACACAACTCCTCCGAAACCGTTCAGTCGATCGATCTGAAACTCTACACACATCTTCTACACATATTGAAGATGTGCACCTTGGTGTTTTTATGCCGAAAAAATATTTTTTACCAAAAATATCGCCTTTTTAACTTAGCCATTTTTTCTTCATTTTTCTATACATTTCTATATACGGTACAGAGATTTTGTACACAACTACTCCGAAACCTTTCAGTTGATCGATCTAAAACTATGCACACGTCTTCTACACATATTGAAGATGTGCACCTCAGTGTTTTTATGGCGAAAAAATATTTTTTAACAAAAATATCACCTTTTTAAACGTTAGCCATTTTTTTTCTACATTTTCTATACAATTCTATATACGGTACAGAGTTTGTGTACAACTAACTCCTTCCGAAACCGTTCAGATTCCGATCCGTTCAGAAACTATACACACGTTCTTCCTAACAAGCAATATTAAGAAGATGTGCACCTTAGAATTTTGTTATGGGCCGAAAAAATAAAAATTTATTTTTTAACCTAAAATATCGCCTTTTTAACTTAGGCCATTTTTTCTAACATTTTTCTATTGCAATTCTATATCACAATACAGAGTTTGTGTACAACACAACTCCTCCGAAACTGTTTCAGAATCGGAGCGTTCTGAAACTATGCACACGTCTTCTATTCTATACACCATATTGAAGAATGTGCACCTTGAATTTTTTTATGCCCGAAAAAACAAAAATTTTATTTTTTTTAACAAAAATATCGCCTTTTTTTAACTGTTTTGCCATTGTTTCTACAGTTAGTCTATGCAATTCTATATACAATAAACAGAGTTTGTGTACACAAACGTCCATCCGAAACTGTTTCATTCCCGATCGTATTCTGAAACTATACACCAACGTCTTCTACAACATATTTGAAGATGTGCACCTTGGTGTATTTATGCCTAAAAAAATAAAAAAATTTTTTAAACAAAATATCAACCATTTTTAACTTGAGCCATTTTTTCTACATTATTGTAATCCAATTTCCCTATCAGTTTCTACTTTATTTTAACACCACTACTTTTTCTATCTCTGCCTCTGCCCTAAATTAAGTATACAGTTTAGTTTACACAACGAGATGATGAAATAATGCTATAGACTTTTCAAATAAATTCCTCATTAATGTTTCCTTGCCTTCTCAATTAAATGTTTTTCTTTCGCTGACTGGCCCATATTCGACCGGGTGGTATAAATTGTTTTGACTTGCGGCACTCACTTCTTTCTACATTTTTCCTATACAGTTCTATATATGGGTACAGGCAGAGTTTGTGTACACAACTCCTCCGAATTCTGTTCAGACTTCGATCGTTCTGAAACTATGGCACACAATACGTCTTCTACACATTAATTTGAAGATAATGCAACCTTGAATTTTTTATGCCGAAAAAATAATTTTTTAACAAAAATAAAAAATCGCCTTTTTAACTTTGCCAATTGTTACTTTCTACATTTAGTCTAATGCAATTCTAGTATACAATCACAGAGTTTGTGTAACAACAACCTCGCCTCCGAAACTGTTCAGATCGATCGTTTCTGGAAACTATACACACGTCTTCTACACATAATTGAAGAGTTGTGCACCTTGGGTGTTTTTTTATGCCTAAAAAAAATTTTTTTATTTTTTAACCAAAAAAAATAATCACCTATTTTTAACCTTTAGCCATGTTTTTTCTACATTTATTAGTATCCAATTCCCTATCATTTCTACTTTACACTCTAACTTTTCTATCTCTGCCTAAATTAGTTATACATGTTTAGCACAACGAGAATGAAGCAAATAGAATGCTATAGAACTTTTAACCAAATTCGCATTAATGTTGTCCTTTGCCTTCCTCAGTTAATGTTTCTTCTGTTTCTTCGCTGTCTGGCCCATAATTTCGACGGGTGTTAGTTTTGTGACTTGCGGCATCTCGTGTTTTCCTACATTTTTCTCAATACAAGTTCTATATCATGGTACAGAGTTTGTGTACACAACTCCTCCGAAACCATTCAGTCGATCGATCTGAAACTATACACACGTCTTCTACACATATTGAAGATGTGCACCTTGGTGTTTTTATGCCGAAAAAATATTTTTTAACATCACCTTTTTAACTTAGCCATTTTTTCTACATTTTTCTATACAATTCTATATACGGTACAGAGTTTGTGTACACAACTCCTCCGAAACCGTTCAGTCGATCGTTATTGAAGATGTGCACCTTGGTATTTTTATGTCGAAAAAATATTTTTTAACAAAAATATCACCTTTTTAACTTAGCCATTTTTTCTACATTATTGTATCCAATTCCCTATCATTTCTACTTTACACTCTACTTTTCTATCTCTGCCTAAATTAGTATACGTGTTTAGCACAACGAGATGAAGAAATAATGCTATAGACTTTCAAATTCTCATTAATGTTTCTTGCCTTGGTGACAGTTTCACATTTCTGCATCTTCGCTGTCTGGCCCATATTCGACGGGCGTATTTTGTGACTTGTGGCACTCTTGTTCAGTTTGATGCGAAGACAATCTACTTGGCCACGTAAGTTGTGTTGCCGATGGGTAAATGCTGTTACTGCCTTAGTTTAAAGTCACATGTGCATGTATAATTGTGGCCCCTATGATGTACATTTTAGCATGGGATTATGAGTGCTTGTGCACAAGAAGATGTGTCGCACTTATATGTATTCACATTTGGGTGGAATGCCGTTACCCAGCAAACTTGGCTTCTGCTTGCATGTTATAGCAACTTAACAGATATTGTATGTTAAACTTGATAGGGTGTGCACAGTTTATCAATGTTAAAATCATAAACTGAATTTCTCGTCTTCCTCATGAAGGAGTTGCGTAAGTCGCTGATTGCACTAGCTGGTCCTTGGCAATGCATTCCAGCTCCATTCCAGTTCGCGGTTAATAGAGAAAATCAATACTCGTGGTGAATAGTTTCCACACATTCTTTCTGTATCTGCGCATCAAATTGAAAATGCATTATTCTGTCGTCAACGCATCAAACAGTTCGACTTTACAGCTCAATTGTGAACGTTTTAGAAAATTTGTCGACTGCTGAATGTTGTTTTAACAATATTCATCGCACATTTTAGCACTGCATACTGTCTTGGGAAACTTATATATTCGTGATTTTGAGGGCTGGGAAAATGAAAATTGATCAAAGATCGCTTCCTGGACGGGCATGTCCGGTACTTTTCTTGAATTACCTGAGAAACTCGGCAATATCGCAAGAAACTCTGCTGAAATTGGAATCATTGGCGGTCTGGATAAGCACGGTGTCATGTTCATTGGACGTCTCTACAAAAATATACAAACAAGAGATTAAACAAGGTACCTACCTGTGTTTTTATACGACCGTTTTTAAAAAACGGTATGTATTATGTTTTACCGCACGGCGGGCGGGCGGCTGAAGAAAAAGCGCATAGTTCGTATACACAACTCCTCCGTAACCGTTCAGTCGATCGATCTGAAACTATACACATGTCTTCTACACATATTGAAGATGTGCACCTTGGTGTTTTTATGCCGAAAACATATTTTTTAACAAAAATATCACCTTTTTAACTTAGCAATTTTTTCTACATTTTTCTATACAATTCTATATTCGGTACAGAGTTTGTGTACACAACTCCTCCGAAACCGTTCAGTCGATCGTTCTGAAACTATACACACGTCTTTTACACATATTGAAGATGTGCACCTTGGTGTTTTTATGCCGAAAAAATATGTTTTAAGAAAAATATCACCTTTTTAACTTAGCCATTTTTTCTACATTTTTCTATTCAATTCTATATAGGATACAGAGTTTGTGTACACAACTCCTCCGCAACCGTTCAATCGATCGATCTGAAACTGTACACACGTCTTCTACACATATTGAAGATGTGCACCTTGGTGTTTTTATGCCGAAACCATATTTTTTAACAAAAATATCACCTTTTTAACTTTTTTTTCTGCATTATTGTATCCAATTCCCTATCATTTCTACTTTAAACTCTATTTTTTATGCGCCGCCACCAAATGGTGAGGGGGGCATATAGTTTTACCGGCATCCGTACGTACGTAACGTACGTACGTACATCCCGAAACCTTAACGCTCTCGTAAATGGCTTATAATTCTTGCTCGGATCTGCTTGACATTTCACACACGCATTGCTCCAATGGTCCTCTACCGCCCTGTGACAAATCCACATTCGTCCTGCCCCCGCTAAGCACAGGGTCAAGGTCACAGACTTGGTGCGTTTGAAACCTTAACATTCAGTTAAATGGCTTATAATTTGTGTTTCCTTGCTCGGATCTGCTTCACATTTCACACACGCATTGCTACAATGGTCCTCTACCGCCCTGTGACAAATCCACATTCGTCCCACCCCCACTAAGCCAAGGGTCAAGGTCACAGACTTGGTGCGTTCGAAACCTTAACGCTGGGTAAATGGCTTATAATTTCTGTTTCCTTGCTCGGATCTGCTTCACATTTCACACACGCATTGCTCCAATGGTCCTGTACCGCCCTGTGACAAATCCACATTCGTCCCGCCCCCGTTAAGCCCAGGGTCAAGGTCACAGACTTGGTGCGTTCGAAACCTTAACGCTGGGTAAATGGCTTATAATTTCTGTTTTCTTGCTCGGATCTGCTTCACATTTCACACACGCATTGCTCGAATGGTCATCTACCGCCCTGTGACAAATCCACATTCGTCCCCACCCCCGCTAAGCCCAGGGTCAAGGTCACAGACTTGGTGCGTTCCGAAACCTTAACGCTGGGTAAATGGCTTATAATTTCTGTTTCCTTGCTCGGATCTGCTTCACATTTCACACGCATTGCTTCCAATGGTCCTCTACCGCCCTGTGACAAATCCACATTCGTCCCGCCCCCGCTAAGCACAGGGTCAAGGTCACAGACTTGGTGCGTTCGAAACCTTAACGCTGTGTAAATGACTTATAATTTCTGTTTCCTTGCTCGGATCTGCTTCACATTTCACACACGCATTGCTCCAATAGTCCTCTACCGCCCTGTGACAAATCCACATTCGTCCCGCCCCTGCTAAGCCCAGGGTCAAGGTCACAGACTTGGTGCATTTGAAACCTTAACATTCAGTTAAATGGCTTATAATTTGTGTTTCCTTGCTCGGACTCTTCACATTTCACACACGCATTGCTACAATGTCCTCTATCCGCACTGTGACAAATCCACATTCGTCCCGCCCCCGCTAAGCCCAGGGTCAAGGTCACAGACTTGGTGCGTTCGACTTAACGCTGGTAAATGGCTATAATTTCTGTTTCTTCTGCGGATCTGCTTCACATTTCACACACGCATTGCTCCAATGGTCCTCTACCGCCCTGTGACAAATCCACATTCGTGCTGCCCCTGCTAAGCACAGGGTCAAGGTCACAGACTTTTGTGGGGCTTTGGCCGGTTTGAAACCTTAACCATCAGAAATTGCTATATTTGTGATTTCGCCTTGCTCGATCTATCTGCTTCACATTTCACACACGCGTTGCTACAATGGTCCTCTACTGCCCTGTGACAAATCCACATTCGTCCAGCCCCCACTAAGCCCAGGGTCAAGGTCACAGACTTGGTGTGTTCGAAACCTTAACGCTCGGGTAAATGGCTTATAATCAAATATGCCTCGTATTGTTTGGCTGCCAGCGGGGGCATTCGTGTGCTGACAGGCCACATTTCTAGCCTATCTCTGCCTAAATTAGTATACATGTTTAGCACAACGAGATGAAGAAATAATGCTATAGACTTTCAAATTCTCATTAATGTTTCTTTTCTTGGTGACAGCTTCACATTTCTGCATCTTCGCTGTCTGGCCCATATTCGACGGGTGTATTTTGTGACTTGTGGCACTCTTGTTCCCATTTGAAATCGCATTGAACAACCAGAAGTATTTTTATCGAGCCACATTCTCACTTAAAACAGCGCAGCAATCATTCCTATTCTTGAGCTTATACAGCTACATGTACATTGTAGAATCAACACGTGACGCAGTCAGTGGCAGCCAAATTCAACATGTAAAAGTTAAGATTTCCTGTATAGGAATGAATGACCTTTTTGTGGAATTTATCGGGGTATAAACTTGGAAAAGTCGCGTGAATACTGGACGAAGGCCGGAAAAAAAGGCCATTCATTCCTTATAATTACAGCATTTGAAATAAATTCATCAAGAAAATGTGTTTATTTTCCGTTTTCTTAAGAATTATTTTAACTGCGCCTCACGGTTACGGAAAGTAGTTCGGCGTGTGAGTTTACTGGGATATAAATTTTGGACAGAGACTGGCTACGAGCCAATCAAATGTTAGGGAATTGTGTAAATATTTTTGTGCTGGAATTATTAAACAATAATTTTCTAAACCAATGGTAATAATTGTTTCAGAATTAATTGTTGGTACCGGTGTAACAGGAAATTTTCCCCCTTAAGCCTAGGAAATATCCCCCCCCCCCCCCCCAACCCCCCCCCCCCCCCACTTCACAGCACATACCCCCCCCCCCCCCCCTCCACAAAACTTTTAATGTATTTAGTTTTCATATACATTGTTGATATTGTGCTCAGGAGCATACAAAATGCACATCAGTCTGTTGGTAACAGAGGACGTAATATCCCTACATGTATACCCAACTAACATAGTCATAATGTATGTCTGCTTGTGGAGAAGTATTTGAATAGGCGAGGCAGTATTTTCTATAAAAGAGCTCTCCAATTTAGTATAATATCTATACATAGACAATATAGTGGTGGGGCGGTGGTGGGGCGGTAGAGATTCTATTTACCGGTATATCGGTATATGCAATAATTCCCCATTACCGTACCATAACTATTATGTATGTTTGCTGGTAGAGAGTTCTCTAGGTTAAATCTCTACCATAGCTGCATATGATTGGTATAAATGTATAGCACATGGTGGGGTGGGGTCTAGAAAAAAATAAAAAAAAAACAGTATCTGTGTAGAACAGCAAGCATGTGGCATGTATTTGGTGGGGGGGGGGGTGGGGGGGGGGGATTTTTCCTAGGAAATATTCCCCCCCGCCACCATCAACCATATGCATAGTGGATATGGACGTCCCTTTGTAGACAAGAACAGCCCATGATTGGGGGAGTATTTCTGATGAAACAAATACATGCCACATTCTATCTGTTCTACACCAACATACATTATTTCATCATGAAATAATGTATGTTGGTGTAGAACAGATAGCATATGGCATGTATTGGTGGGGGGGGGGGAGATTTTCCTAGGGAATATTCCCCCCCCCCGCCACCAACTACCCTATGCAAGAATAGCCCACGATTGGGGGAGTATTTCTGAAGAAACAAAATAATGTATGTTGGTGTAGAACAGACAGCATGTGCCATGTATTGGTGGGGGTGGGGGAGATTTTCCTAGGAAATATCCACCCGCCACCATATACCATATGCAAAGTGGATGTGAATGTCTCTTTGTAGAGAAGGAGAAGAATAGCATGTGATTGGGGGAGTATTTCTGATGAAATGAAATAAAAGTTGGTGAAGAGATAGCATGTGGCATGTATTGGTGGGGGGGGGGGGGGGGGGGAGAACAGCCAGATTTTCCTAGGAAATATTCCCCCCTGCCACCATCTACCATATGCATAGTGGATATGGACGTCTCTTTGTAGACAAGAATAGCCCACGATTGGGGGAGTATTTCTGATGAAACAAATACATGCCACATGCTATCTGTTCTACACCAACATACATTATTTCATCAAGAGAGGGAGGGAGGGGGGTGGGGGGTTATTCTTGTCTACAAAGAGACATCCACATCCGCTATGCATATGGTAGTTAGTTAGTTGGTGGGGGGAATATTTCCTAGGAAAATCTCCCACCCCCTCCCCCAATACATGCCAAATGCTATCTGTTATATACCAACATACATTATTTCATCATGAGGGAGGGGTTATTCTTGTCTACAAAGAGACATCCACATCCGTATGCATATGGTAGATGGTTGGTGGGGGGGGAATATTTCCTAGGAAAATCTCCTACAAAGAGACATCCACATCCGCTATGCATATGGTAGTTAGTTGGTGGGGGGGATATTTCCTAGGAAAATCTCCCCCCCCCCCCTCCCTCAATACATGCCAAATGCTATTTGTTCTATCATTCTATACCAACATACATTATTTCATCATGACGGAGGGGGGTTATTCTTGTCTACAAAGAGACATTCACATCCGCTATGCATATGGTAGATGTAATGGGGGGGGGAATATATAGGAAAAATCTCCCCCCCCCCACCCCCACCCACCAATACATGCCACATGCTATCTGTTCTACACCAACATACATTATTTCATCAGAAATACTCCCCCAATCGTGGGTTATTCTTGTCTACAAAGAGACATCCACATCCGCTATGCATATGGTAGTTGTGGGGGGAGGATATTTCCTAGGAAAATCTCCCCCCCTCCCTCAATTACATGCCAAATGCTATCTGTTCTACACGAACATACATTATTTCATCAGAAATACTCCCCCCAAATCATGGGTTATTCTTGTCTTACAAAGAGACATCCACATCCGCTATGCATATGGTAGGTTGGTTGGGGGGGGGAATATTTCCTAGGAAAATCTCCCCCCCCCCCCCCTCCCTCAATACATGCCAAAAATGCTATCTGTTCTATACCAACATATCATTATTTCATGCAGTGAGGGGGGGTGGGGGGTTATTCTGTCTACAAAGAGACATTCACATCCGCCTATGCATATGGTAGATGGCCGGTGGGGGGGAAATATTTTCCTAGGAAAATCTCCCCCCCAGGCACACCCACCAATACATGCCACATGCTATCTGTTCTACCACCAACATACATTATTTCATCATACTACTCAATCGTGGGTTTATTCTGTCTACAAAGAGACAATCCACATCCGCTATGCATATGGTAGTTGGTGGAAAATATCGATGAAAATCTCTCTCAATACATGCCATGTTATATCTGTTCTACACCAACATACATTATTTCATCAAAATACTCCAAATCATGTTCACACCAACATATTTATGGGGGGATTCTTGTCTACAAAGTAGACATCCACATCCGCTATGCATATGGTAGTTGGTTGGGGGGGGAATTTCCTAGGAAAATCTCCACTCGCCAATATGCGTCACATGCTAACTGTTCTACACAAACATTTTCACTTGATCAGAAATCTTCCCCAATCTTGTGATATTCTTGTCTATCAAGGGACTTACACTATGCATATTGTAGATTGGGGTGGGGTGTGATGGAGGTGATTTTTTATGTTCCCCTTTCTTAATTTTTTACTACCAAATGGCATACATTGTGCGTGCCTGTGTGTACATGTTTGTTGGGAAATAATTCTGCTTTGTTAAGCATTGAAACACAAACTTTTGGGTGGGGGGGGAGAATTTCCAGGGTGGGAGGGAGAATTTCCTAGTGTCGAGTCTGGAAATATTCCGCCCGGGGGGGGGGGGGTGAGAATTTCCTAGGAAATTCTTCCCCGGGGGGGAATATTTCCAGGCTCGACCCTGGAAATCTTCCCCCGCGGGGGGAAGATTTCCAGGGGGGAGAATTTCCTGTGACACCGGTATTACTTTTATAATACTAATATTTTTTCCAAATGGAAAATATGTCACAATTAACTGCTAAAGTGCAAATCAGATCGAATTTGCTATTCTGCAGAGGAATCGAACGAGTGGAATCGTAGCTCTGGCGACGGACGGTACGGGAGTACATAGATTGCAAGAGTTACCATTCGCAACTACACCTACGCCGAATAAAACCAACACATAAGTAATACTACTGTCTGTTTCACGAAAGCTGCCCAAATTTTACGGCTATATAAACAATTCAAAAACAAGATTTCTTTTGATAATATTAAATTAAAGGAAAAATTAAGAATGAGCCTTCTTTTTATTTCCTGAAATTTGGTCAAATATTGATTTTATTGCGAAAACAAAATTTCCCCATGTTAAATCCCCATAGACATCTTCACGGAGTGAAGGTGTCTATGGGGATTTAACATGGGGAAATTTTTTTTGAATTTTAGAAATACTGGACCGATTTTTAAAATTTAACTTTTGTTTTCTTAGATCATATCCAAGCTATCTAGCTAGGTTTCGGAGTCAATTTCCAAAATTTTTCGTTTTTTGACTAATCCCACACTCCTTTACCAATTTTTCCCCCATGTTAAATTCCCATAGACAAATCAATTTTTCGTAATAAAACCAATATTTGACCGAATTTCACGAAATAAAAAGAAGGCTCATTCTTAAATTTTCCTTTAATTTAATATTATTGAAAATAATATTGTTTTTGAATTGTCTATATAGCCGTAAAATTTGGGCAGCTTTCGTGAAACAGACAGTAGACAGGTGGCCGATACATTGGCTGTGAGGACGTCAGAAGACCAATGTGTTGTGGCGCCGGCTGCGACATGTCGACACATTTAACATAAAAAATCAGACAAATTCTTTTTAGAACTTATTGCGCTAAATTGTATTAGTTTATATGTCAAATTCTGAGCTGTATGTGTCAAACGCTACTAGAGGTGAAACTGGCTGATAGCTTGTTCATACCTAGATAGCTCAGATGACAAGTGAATGTACAATGTACACTATGAAGAAGAACAGGGTCAGATATACATTATTCAAATATTCACATTTACTGAGCTACTATATTTGAAACAAATGATGATGCTCTATGAAGTCGGTCCTTAATACAATGAACTTTCGTGTACATGCAATCTTTCACCCCAACTAGAATGGATATTTATATGTTGACTTTCCGACCAAGCCAATGGTCACAAAATGATTTTCAGATTAGTCCATTTGTGAAAATTGGATGTTTTTGTTCTCAAAAATATGAAAATTACAACCATAAGTAACTGGAATGGACTGTGCCTTGTTAATTTTCCTATCAATCCAACCATCACAAAATGATTTTCAGTCTAGTGCATTTATGAAATGGGGGTGTGTTTTTTCTGTCGAAATTTTTTAAAATTTCTTGCAAAAAGTGCAGATCCTGATGAGACGGCTCGTCACGAGCCGGCTCATCTGGATCTACACTGTTTGCCAATACCACCATACAGGTCTGTCCTGTTGAAAGGGTTAACAGCTACATATACATTCTGACCCATATTCATGAAGTACATGTATCATGGTTGAATAATCAAGTTCATTCATTACATTATTATGCTCCACTAGATTTTATAAACACTGATGGCCCCGTGATGGCATACCAGGCTAGTTGTTAAATTGAATCTTCACCCAATCCCATACCTTTATACACAATTAACCGCCTGCGTTGATCTTGCACAGATCACCAAGGTTTCTAAACATCTATTGGCAATGCCAACTGACAATGAAGCAATTTGATTGCCTGAGCTGTATCACAGCTAAGGATAAGCCAACCAAGCGGCTTGATTTCAAGCACAATATTCAAATATTTTATCATGCTCCAGATAAGCTGCGTATTTACTTAAATACTCAATTAAAATTGCCTGAAACCCAATTGAAATCAGAAGTAGCGAGTATCAAAAAGCAATAACAAATTTGTAGTACCTTTAATAAATATAGCATATTTTTTCTTATTATACCCCCACAAACAAAGTTTGATTGGGTATATAGGAGTCAGCTTGTCGGTCGGTCTGTCGGTCTGTTGGAAATTCCCTTCCGCTCTATATCTTCTACACCCATGCATGGATTATCAAATGGCTTGGCACAAATGTTTCTCATGATGAGAATAAGAAGTGTCGCGATCAATAACCACGCACCTACATCCAAGGTCAAGGTCACAGTTGAAGGTCAAAGGTCAAACCTATCGAAATTCCCTTCCGCTCTATATCTTCTACACCGATGCATGGATTATCAAATGGCTTGGCACAAATGTTTCTCATGATGAGAAGGTGTGTTACGATCAATAACCACGCACCTACATCCAAGGTCAAGGTCACAGTTGAAGGTTAAAGGTCAAACCTATTGAAATTCCCTTCCGCTCTATATCTTCTACACCGATGCATGGATTATCACACTATGCCCAGGGTCAAGGTCACAGACTTGATGCGTTTGAAACCTTAACGCTCGGCTAAATGGCTTATAATCAAAAATGCCTCGTTTTCTTTGGCTGCCAGTGGGGGTATTCGTGTGCCGACAGGCCACATTTCTAGCTTACCCTGAAAACACATCTTGGTATTTCCAATGAGACAATTGTAATGAAATTTCAAGACATGTTTTCATTTCGAAGCAAACTATTCAATAATTGCTGTCTGTTTGATGTGTAAACTGTAGTGTGATTTTATTATACTCAATTAAAATTTTGAAACACCCAATTGCTTCAGAAATAATGGAGTGAAAATACTCAATTACTAATTCCTTATCTGGAGCTCTGTTTTATACATGTAGTAAAGAAATTGGCCAAATTATGTTTGCAAGATTAGAGAGGGGGCGGTAGTATAAGCATGGGCTGCAGAGACACGGTACCTGTGTACGATACATGTACAGTGGAAGCTCTCTAAGCAAAACACCAAGGAAACCCCTGTGATTTTATATTTGATGAGTTTCTTGGTCATTTATCTCAGGTGATAATGTCTGTTCGTGATCGCATAGCACACAACTATGGCTCAGAAGGATCAAATGCCTGATGTACAGTGAAACCTCTCTAAGCCAGACACCCTGGGGACCTCCCAGGGTGTCCGGTTTAGAGAGGTATCACTGTACTACATAAACACATTTTCGTTTAGTTTAAACAATATTTATTTCAAATAGTATACACGCATGCATCAAAATACATATAGCATAATGGTGAATAATGTGTAGAAACAAGCTCACAGAGCTTATAAATTCTGCTCCTATATTCTTCTCTCTTCATTTTCGTTTATGCTCAGGCTGATCTGGATCTACACTGGTCCCAAAACCCATAAGCCCCATTTCTCCAGTCACAGCTACAAATAACACACTGGCAGTCTGCATGGTATTGTCTAAAACTCTAAATCATTCCCACAGCATGGGTTCATGTCAACAGCTGTGTAAGATTTCACATTGTTGGTTTGTTCTCATTACACACATGAGTAGTTTCATATGTTGATATATAGGTCATCAACAAAAAAACACAAAAAACACAACTTGGTTCAAGGCCAAGGCCAGCCTACACAAACCAATCAACAATTGTCTTTATGAGAGGGATTTATAGTAGCTGTAGAGCATTGGGTTTCAATATGTGCCATATTGTTTCAGTTCTTGCTTAGCCACAAAAGTAACTACTGTTTACACATCCTGATTGTCCCACATTTGTTAAATCTGGTAATTTTCCATGTGGGACAATCAGGATTTTGTTACAGGTATATCATAGCCCTAGGGTTATTTGGAGTATGCTCTGTTTCCACTTTCAAGTTGGAGATACAGGATTAAAATGAAAAACAGAAGTTGATAAGAAACTTTTAATAAAGCTATTCCAGTTATAGAAGAAGAAGAATATTTTATTTGACTTTAAACTATACAGTTTCTAATATTTCCGATCACGCATCTCGTTCCCGCGACCGAAGTCGGGAAGAGAGATCAGCCGATGCTGAGCCATGCTCAGGCACGACCATGTCTTGGCATTTTATTAGAATTGTCTCCTTGGAGACAATTCTAATTAAATACCAAGATATGTTTTCATGGAAAATACGAAAAATATGCTATATTTGTGGTCTGTTTTTACATTTTTATTGCTTTTTGATTCTTGCTACTTCTGATTTCAATTGGGTTTTTGGCAATTTTAATTGGGTATTTACGCAAATACACACCTTATCTGGAGCTCTGGGGAATCAATATTTATATGACCTTAGCTGCTGCTGGGATGTTGAACCCCTTCATGTTCACATTTGTGGCTCTAACTGGAGATATGGGGCTTATGGGATTCATTACCAGTGTAGCTCCTGATCAATTAACACACTCCTGTTTGTGACTGGAGAAATGGGGCTTGTGGGATTTGTGACCAGTGCAGCTCCTGATCAAAGAACACACTCCTGTACCATCTATATTTGTTGTCAGAAGCATGACGGGTGTTTCATTGATGGAATGGCGAACAGTGTAGCTCCTGATCAGACTGTGCGGATGCACAGGCTGATCTGGATCTACACTGGTTGCAAAACCCATAAGCCCCATTTATCCAATCACAGCCGCTATATAACACTATATATTGCTTGTTAGAAGCATCATGGGTGTTTCATTGATGGAACAGCGAACGGTGCAGATCCTGATCAGACTGTGCGGATGCACAGGCTGATCTGGATCTACACTGGTTGCAAACCTGTAAGCACCATTTCTACAGTCACAACTGCATTTGTCTTTCGATGCATACTGCAAATGTACACTGATGGTTAAAGGTACATGCCCACTCAGTAGGCACAAAATGTTCTTTATATCGGAGCCATCTTCTGAGACATTTTCTGGCAAAATAAACATTCATTTACCATTACCGATTACCCATACATTTTATGTCATACTTAAAGTTCCACACTGATATCAGGGGCGATAACCGTAGTGTTTCCTTAAAATGTTAACGGACATCACTATTTATTCTCTGTATTTATTTTTCGATGTGCAATGATCATACTTTATAATTTGTCGAAAATATTATTTTTTCAGGTGACACATTTAATTATTATAAATAATTAAAAAATATCATGCCTCATTTGCATATGAAAATAGCCTGATACCACCGCGCGTCACTATCAGTAAAATAAATATTACTAAATGATTATATCTGTATAGCGGGCACTCTTAATTATTAGAACTGGTGGAATAGTGACACAATTATACATGAATCATATAAAGAACAGTTTGTGCCTAATCAGTGGGCAATTTATTGTACCTTTAATGAAAAATTCACACCTGATAGAATATGGATTATTTCATTTGTGATTCAGATGTATTTGTCATGCACGTACAATGCTGACATCACAATGGTAGAAAATGTAAAAAATGTTTGTATAGTTTTCTCTGAACACATAATTTCAGGTGAATGTAATGTACATGTATTACTTTAACCCATTACAGACGGGATACACTTTTAGCAGTATGAACCTTTTGAGAGAAAAAATCTCTATTTTCTTTATTTCCTTTCGAAAGTATATGTTGTAACCACTCATTTGAACCGTCTCAACGAGACGGTTCAAATGAGTGGTAACAACATATACCTTTATCGATGAATGAACAAAATAATGAGATTTTTTCAACAAAAATCATAATATCCTTAGGCTGAAATGGGTTAAGGATGTATTTCAACACCACTATTTAATGTTTTATTGGGAGGCAGGTGGGATATGCACCTTTTCATGACAAAACAGGGCCTATTTACTTAGTTGTTCACCCATGTTACTAAGCTACTATACACAATGTATAATACTCTAATTTTGAAAGTGTATGCAGTGCTCCAGATAAGGAATTAGTAAATTGAGTATTAATGTCACTCCATCATTTCTGAAGCACTTCAGAAGCTGTCAAACCATGTTTTATTGAGAAATAAGGCAAGATATAAAAGCAACAGCAGACGACAATTGTTGTGAGTAGCGGTCTAAGGGTTAATTGCAATTTGCATTGTTCTGGACTGACACTGAACATTGTGAAAGTTTACTGATGCATGTATTTGTCCTACTATTGGAAACACACACACACATTGGTGATGTACATGCAGGGCTCCAGATAAGCTACGTATTTGCTTAAATACCCAATTAAGATTGCCAAAACCCCAATTAAAACCAGAAGTAGTGAGTATCAAAAAGCAATACAAATGTTATGGTACCTTTATCATGCTGCAGAAAACAATAAACATACCACAAATATAGCATTTGTTTCTTGTTTTCTAAGAAAACACATCTTGGTATTTCATTAGAATTGTCTCCAAGGAGACAATTCTAATAAAATGCCAATACTTGTTTTCATTTCGAAGCAAACTATTCAATAATTTATGTATGTTGATGACTGTGTAAACAGTAGTGTGATTTTATTTTACCCAATTCAAATATTGAAATACCCAATTGCTTCAGATTAACAGTAGGGCAAATTCCTCCTTATAGAAATCACTATTGGCCTGGTTTGGCCCTCCGGTACGTTTTTATCTTTGGCTCTTTTGTTACCTGGGAGTTGAATTGGGTTATTGCCCATTATAAAAGTAGTAAGATTATTAGTGATCCTACTGCTTTTGGGAGGGGCCAAGTGATTCTGGTGTGGCGAGGACCTGGCATCAGATCAGGATTATTCTGATTTCAGGGCTGAATATATAGTTTTGTTGTCCCGCCTGCTTTAACAGAAGCGGGACATAGGCATAGCTTTTCCGTCGGCGGCGGAGTCGTCGGTGTCGGCGGTGGCGGCGTCAACATTTCACGTTAAGTTTTTGCGTTTAGCTCAGTTTCCAGAAAACTATAACTCCTACAACCTCCATACTTGGTATACATCAACACTGTGGTGTAACCATCTCACACAGAGAGAACCCATGTGACCTTCACCTACTTTTCATGGTTCATTGACATTTCACATGCATTCAACGTTAAGTTTTTGCGTTTAGCTCTGTTTCTAAAACTTAGCGCTCAGGTTAATTCATTGTAAATTCTGTTTCCCTCAATGGAATGCTTTTAATATTCCATACATGCATTTGTAACAACATCTCGCATCATTCTACAGAAATCCTATTGTGCCCGCTAACCCCAAAGGTCAAGGTCACTGACTTAGAAATTTCCGTGTTTGGAAAAGTTAACACTCGGTTTAATGTATTACAACTTCTGTTTCCCTTGATGGAATGCTTCGGTATACATCAACACTGTGGTGTAACCATCTCACACAGAGGGAGCCCATGTAACCTTGACCTAGTTTTCATGGTTCATTAACCTACTTTTCACATGCATTCAACGTTAAGTTTTTGTGTTTAGCTTTGTTTGTAAAACTTAACGCTCAGGTTAATTCATTGTAACTTCTGTTTCCCTCAATGGAATGCTTTAAAATTCCATACATGCATTTGTAACAACATCCCGCATCATTCTACAGAAAGCCCATGTTGCCCGTTAACCCGAAAGGTCAAGGTCACTGACTTACAAATTTCTGCGTTTGGAAAAATTAACGCTCAGTTTATGCTTTAATATTCCATACATGCATTTGTAACAACATCCCGCATCATTCTACAGAAAACCCATGATGCCCGCTAACGCCAAAGGTCAAGGTCACTGACTTAGAAATTTGCGTGTTTGGAAAAGTTAACGCTCAGTTTATGCTTTAATATTCGTTTGGAAAAGTTAACGCTCAGTTTATGCTTTAATATCCATACATGCATTTGTAACAACATCCCGCATCATTCTACAGAAAGCCCATGATGCCCGCTAACGCCAAAGGTCAAGGTCACTGACTTAGAAATTTCCGTGTTTGGAAAAGTTAACGCTCAGTTTATGCTTTAATATTCCATACATGCATTTGTAACAACATCCCGCATCATTCTACAGAAAGCCCATGATGCCCTCTAACCCCAAAGGTCAAGGTCGCTGACTTAGAACTTTCCGTGTTTGGAAAAGTTAACGCTCAGTTTATGCTTTGATATTCCATACATGCGTTTGTAACAACATCCCGCATCATTCTACAGAAAGCCCATGTTGCCCACTAACCCCAAAGGTCAAGGTCACTGACTTACAAATTTCCGTGTTTGGAAAAGTTAACGCTCAGCTTATGCTTTAATATTCCATACACGCATTTGTAACAACATCCTGCATCATTCTACAGAAAGTCCATGGTGCCCGCAAACCCTAAAGGTCAAGGTCGCTGACTTAGAAATTTCCGTGTTAGGAAAAGTTATCGCTCAAATGTGGTATTCCTACTGCTTTGTAGCAACTCGCATCATTCTACAGAGCCCTTGGTTGCCCGCAAAACCGCAGGCAAGGTGCTGAAATAGAAATTTCCGTGTTAGTTAACGGCTCAGTTTATGCTTTAATTTATACAGCATTTGTAACAACACCTGCACATACAGAAAGTCCATGGTGCAAACTAAGGTCAGGTTCGCTACTTAGAAATTTCGTATTTGGAAAAGTCAACGCTCAATTTATGTATGCTTTAATATTCCATACATGCATTTGTAGCAACATCCCGCATCATTCTACAGAAAGCCCATGTTGCCCGTTAACCCGAAAGGTAAAGGTCACTGACTTACAAATTTCTGCGTTTGGAAAAGTTAACACTCAGTTTATGCTTTAATATTCCATACATGCATTTGTAACAACATCCCGCATCATTCTACAGAAAACCCATGATGCCCGCTAACGCCAAAGGTCAAGGTCACTGACTTAGAAATTTGCGTGTTTGGAAAAGTTAACGCTCAGTTTATGCTTTAATATTCGTTTGGAAAAGTTAACGCTCAGTTTATGCTTTAATATCCATACATGCATTTGTAACAACATCCCGCATCATTCTACAGAAAGCCCATGATGCCCGCTAACGCCAAAGGTCAAGGTCACTGACTTAGAAATTTCCGTATTTGGAAAAGTTAACGCTCAGTTTATGCTTTAATATTCCATACATGCATTTGTAACAACATCCCGCATCATTCTACAGAAAGCCCATGTTGCCCACTAACCCCAAAGGTCAAGGTCACTGACTTACAAATTTCCATGTTTGGAAAAGTTAACGCTCAGTTTATGCTTTAATATTCCATACACGCATTTGTAACAACATCCTGCATCATTCTACAGAAAGTCCATGGTGCCCGCAAACCCTAAAGGTCAAGGTCGCTGACTTAGAAATTTCCGTGTTTGGAAAAGTTAACGCTCAATTTATGTATGCTTTAATATTCCATACATGCATTTGTAGCAACATCCCGCATAATTCTACAGAAAGCCCATGGTGCCCGCAAACCGCAAAGGTCAAGGTCGCTGACTTAGAAATTTCCGTGTTTGGAAAAGTTAACGCTCAGTTTATGCTTTAATATTCCATACATGCATTTGTAACAACATCCCGCATCATTCAGTTTATGCTTTAATATTCCATACATGCATTTGTAACAACATCCCGCATCATTCTGCAGAAAGCCCATGGTGCCCGCTAACCCCAAAGGTCAAGGTCACTGATTTACAAATTTCCGTGTTTGGAAAAGTTAACGCTCAGTTTATGCTTTAATATTCCATACACGCATTTGTAACAACATCCTGCATCATTCTACAGAAAGTCCATGGTGCCCGCAAACCCTAAAGGTCAAGGTCGCTGACTTAGAAATTTCCGTGTTTGGAAACGTTAACGCTCAATTTATGTATGCTTTAATATTCCATACATGCATTTGTAGCAACATCCCGCATCATTCTACAGAAAGCCCATGGTGCCCGCAAACCGCAAAGGTCAAGGTCGCTGACTTAGAAATTTCCGTGTTTGGAAAAGTTAACGCTCAGTTTATGCTTTAATATTCCATACATGCATTTGTAACAACATCCCGCATCATTCTACAGAAATCCCATGGTGCCTGCTAACCCCAAAGGTCAAGGTCAATGAATTAGTAATTTGCGTGTTTGCAAAAGTTAACGCTCAGTTTATGCTTTAATATTCCATATATGCATTTGTAACAACATCCCGCATCATTCTACAGAAAGCCCATGGTGCCCGCTAACCTCAAAGGTCAAGGTCACTGACTTACAAATTAACGCTCAGTTTATGCTTTAATATTCCATACATGCATTTGTAACATCCCGCATCATTCTACAGAAAGCCCATCATTCTACAGAAAGCCCATGGTGCCCGCTAACCCCAAAGGTCAAGGTCACTGAATTAGAAATTTACGTGTTTGCAAAAGTTAACGCTAAGTTTAAATGCTATTTAATATTTCCATAACATGCATTTTGTAACAACATCCCGCATCATTGCTACAGAAAGCCCATTGGTGCCCCGCAAACCCCAAAGGTCAAGGTCGCTGACTTAGAAATTTCCGTGTTTGGAAAAGTTAACGCTCAGTTTTAGCGCTCAGTTTATGTTTTAATATGCCATATATGCATTTGTAACAACATCCCACATCATTCTACAGAAAGCCCATGGTGCCCGCTAACCCCAAAGGTCAAGGTCACTGACTTACAAATTAACGCTCAGTTTATGCTTTAATATTCCATACATGCATTTGTAACAACATCCCGCATCATTCTACAGAAAGCCCATCATTCTACAGAAAGGCGATGGTGCCCGCTAACCCCAAAGGTCCAAGGTCACTGACTTAGAAATTTCCGTGTTTGGAAAAGTTAACACTCAGTTTATGCTTTAATATTCCATACATGCATTTGTAGCAACATCCCGCATCATTCTAGAGAAAGCCCATGGTGCCCGCTAACCCCAAAGGTCAAGGTCACTGACTTAGAGAAATGTTCGTGTTTGGAAAAGTTAGCGCTCAGTTTATGCTTTAATATTCCATACATGCATTTGTAACAACATCCCGCATCATTCTGCAGAAAGCCCATGGTGCCCGCTAACCCCAAATGTCAAGGTCACTGACTTACAAATTAACGCTCAGTTTATGCTTTAATATTCCATACATGCATTTGTAACAACATCCCGCATCATTCTACAGAAATCCCATGGTGCCTGCTAACCCCAAAGGTCAAGGTCAATGAATTAGAAATTTGCGTATTTGCAAAAGTTAACGCTCAGTTTATGCTTTAATATTCCATATATGCATTTGTAACAACATCCCGCATCATTCTACAGAAAGCCCATGGTGCCCGCTAACGCCAAAGGTCATGTCACTGACTTACAAATTAACGCTCAGTTTATGCTTTAATATTCTATACATGCATTTGTAACAACATCCCGCATCATTCTACAGAAAGCCCATCATTCTACAGAAAGCCCATGGTGCCCGCTAACCCCAAAGGTCAAGGTCACTGAATTAGAAATTTACGTGTTTGCAAAAGTTAACGCTAAGTTTATGCTTTAATATTCCATACATGCATTTGTAACAACATCCCGCATCATTCTACAGAAAGCCCATGGTGCCCGCAAACCCCAAAGGTCAAGGTCGCTGACTTAGAAATTTCCGTGTTTGGAAAAGTGAATGCTCAGTTTTAGCGCTCAGTTTATGTTTTAATATGCCATATATGCATTTGTAACAACATCCCACATCATTCTACAGAAAGTCCATGGTGCCCGCTAACCCCAAAGGTCAAGGTCACTGACTTACAAATTAACGCTCAGTTTATGCTTTAATATTCCATACATGCATTTGTAACAACATCCCGCATCATTCTACAGAAAGCCCATCATTCTACAGAAAGGCGATGGTGCCCGCTAACCCCAAAGGTCAAGGTCACTGACTTAGAAATTTACGTTTTTGGAAAAATTAACACTCAGTTTATGCTTTAATATTCCATACATGCATTTGTAGTAACATCCCGCATCATTCTACAGAAAGCCCATGGTGCCCGCTAACCCCAAAGGTCAAGGTCACTGAATTAGAAATTTCCATGTTTGGAAAAGTTAACGCTCAGTTTACGCTTTAATATTCCATATATGCATTTGTAACAACATCCCGCATCATTCTACAGAAAGCCCATGGTGCCCGCTAACCCCAAAGGTCAAGGTCACTGACTTACAAATTAACGCTCAGTTTATGCTTTAATATTCCATACATGCATTTGTAACAACATCCCGCATCATTCTACAGAAAGCCCATCATTCTACAGAAAGCCGATGGTGCCCGCTAACCCCAAAGGTCAAGGTCACTGACTTAGAAATTTACGTGTTTGGAAAAATTAACGCTCAATTTATGCTTTAATTTTCCATACATGCATTTGTAGCAACATGCCGCATCATTCTACAGAAAGCCCATGGTGCCCGCTAACCCCAAAGGTCAAGGTCACTGACTTAGAAATTTACGTGTTTGGAAAAATTAACACTCAGTTTATGCTTTAATATTCCATACATGCATTTGTAGTAACATCCCGCATCATTCTACAGAAAGCCCATGGTGCCCGCTAACCCCAAAGGTCAAGGTCACTGAATTAGAAATTTCCATGTTTGGAAAAGTTAACGCTCTCAGTTTACGCTTTAAATTTAATCATCCATATGCATTTGTAACAACATCCCGCATCATTCTACAGAAAGCCCATGGTGCCCGCTAACCCCAAAGGTCAAGGTCACTGACTTACAAATTAACGCTCAGTTTTATGCTTTATTTAATATTCCATACATGCATTTGTAACAACATCCCGCATCATTCTACAGAAAGCCCATCATTCTACAGAAAGCCGATGGTGCCCGCTAACCCCAAAGGTCAAGGTCACTGACTTAGAAATTTACGTGTTTGGAAAAATTAACGCTCAATTTATGCTTTAATATTCCATACATGCATTTGTAGCAACATGCCGCATCATTCTACAGAAAGCCCATGGTGCCCGCTAACCCCAAAGGTCAAGGTCACTGACTTAGAAATTTACGTGTTTGGAAAAGTTAACGCTCAGTTTATGCTTTAATATTCCATACATGCTATTGTAACAACATCCCACATCATTCTACAGAAAGCCCATGGTGCTCACTAACCTGAAGGTTATTACAAGCTCCATATATACTATCAAACTGCGCCAGGCGGGACATTTTGCTCCGCGGAGCTCTTGTTATTGTAAATATTCAGTTCTGATTTTGGGATTTTCCCCCCATTTGTACATGTACTTGAAAATGTACATGTACTTGTACAGGTAATATATGGGATTTAGTACTAAACCCTTTGACCCGGCCTTAAATGACCGTAGCTGTTGATAGGCCGTTAAACCCCAACAAACAAACAAACAAAATGATGGAGTGAAAATACTCAATTACTAATTCCTTATCTGGAGCCCTGCCTACTATTTGAAACACACACATTGGTGACATATGTGCAGATGAGCGCTCTAGATGGTAAACTCTATTTAGCCTTCTATCCTGATTGTTACAGTTCAGTAACCTAGCTATGGCTTTTTGTGTCATTTCATTCATGTACGGCCACATTCTAAACATGACTGATCACAATAAATAACACACCGTGGTGACACAAATCCATATATGTCCACACACATTTAGTTCATAGAGTTTGTTTTGGATCTAGACAAGATACAGAAAACATACAGGACATATAACTAACTCTTGTGTTTGCATATTTCTTTCTGCATACAGGTAGGAAATTAGTTCCTGTTACACCAAGTAGGTAAAGTTTATGTGTTAAGCATTTGTTATAGGTAATTAAATTTTGTGATTTTCAGCTGATTTTCGCAGGCATGGATTTGAGAAATAAATAAAAACGGTTTGCGAATGCATTTTAACACATTTAATTCAGGATACAGATGTATTATTGGTATCAAAATATTCAACAAATTCTTATCTACCTTTTTAGCTCACCTGAGCGAAGCTCGTGAGCTATTGTTACCGCAATGTGTCCGTCGTCCGTCGTCGTCCGGTCCGTCGTCGTCCGTCGTCGTCGTCCGTGAACATTTTCAAACGTCTTCTCCTCAGTAACCATTGGGCCTATTGTCACCAAACTTCATGATCATGGTCCTTAGGTAGGGGGATTACAAAATTGTTAAAATGACGTCATTGCGTAATCCAAGATGGCCGCCGTCTAAAAATAGCACAAATTCTTCAAAAATCTTCTTCTCAAGAACCGCCAACCGGATTTCGACAAAACTTGGTAGGAATGATCGATGTACAATGCTCTTTCAAAGTTGTTAAAATGGTGACCCTGGGGTCAAAACTGGGTGTGGCCCGTGGGGTCAAATTGGGGTCAAATTTTATTTTTGACCGAATATGGTCATGTCATATATCGAATTGAAGGTATCAAAGAGGCGATCACTCTGGTGCATTTTTTGTCGAAATCTGATGGTTATGTCATCCAAGATGGCCGCCGAAAGGTCAAAAGGTCGTTCTTTTATTAGAGATTTCAAAATTCTTCTTCACATGAACCGCTTGGCCCATGGTAGCCAAACTTAAATGTTATGGTCCAAGTGTGAAGCCTTTTCAGATTTGTTAAAATGGAGTCATCGCTAATCCAAGATGGCCGCCATCTAAAAATAGCATAAATTCTTAAAAAATCTTCTTCTCATGAACCGCTAGCCGGATTTCGACGAAACATGGTAGGAATGATCGATGTACAATGCTCTTTCAAAGTTGTTAAAATGGTGACCCCGGGGTCAAAAATAGGCGTGGTCCGTAGGGTCAAATTTTATTTTTGACCGAATATGGTCATGTTATATATCAAATCGAAGGTATCAATGAGGCGATCACTCTGGTACATTTGTTGTCCAAATCAGATTGTTATTTCATCCAAGATGGCCGCAGAAATGTCAAAAGGTCGTTCTTTTATTAGAGATTTCAAAATTCTTCTTCACATGAACCGCTTGGCCCATGGTAGCCAAACTTAAAAGTTATGGTCCATGGGTGAAGCCTTTTTCTTTTCAGATTTAAAATAAAATGGAGGTCATCGCTAATCCAAGATGGCCGCCGTCTAAAAATAGCATAAATTCTTAAAATATCTTCTTCTCATGAACCGCTAGCCGGATTTCGACGAAACTTGGTAGGAATGATCGATGTACATTGCTCTTTGAAAGTTGTTAAAATGGTGACCCCGGGGTCAAAAATGGGCGTGGCCCGTGGGGTCAAATTGGGGTCAAATTTTATTTTTGACTGAATATGGTCATGTCATATATCAAATTGAAGGTATCAATGAGGCGATCACTCTGGTGCAATATTTGTCGGAATCGGATGATTATGTCGTCCATGATGGCCACCAAAAGGTCCATTTATTCAAGATTTTTAACGTCTTTTTCTCAGGAACCACATGGCCGATGCTGGGTGAAGCATTTTCAGAATTTGTAAAATGAGAGTCATCGCTTAATCCGAGATGACCGCCATCTAAAAATAGCACAATTTTTTTAAAACACATGAACTCAATGTCACATTCTCCTCTGGTGTTCATGGAGTCAGGTGAGCGAATTAGGGCCATCATGGTCCTCTTGTTTTAAAGTCCCCATACGAAAGGACTAATAGAGCAGGAAATACAAAGTATCTCAGAAATACTGACGGCCTGGCCGAGAATTGAACCCGGGTCGCCAGCGTGGCAGTCTGACGGTGTTACCCCTCAGCCACGGTCTGCTCTCCACAACGTATTGATCGGCATACCACACATATTAATTGGCCTTATATCGGACGTAAATATCCAAACTGATATCAGGGGCGATAACCGTGTTTCCTTAAAATGTTAACAGACATTACTATTTATTCTCTGTATTTATTTGTTGATGTGCAATGATCATACTGTATAATCTGTCGAAAATATTATTTGTTCAAGTGACACATTTAATTAGTATAAATAATTAAAAAATCTAATGCCTCATTTGCATATGAAAATAGCCTGATACCACCGTGAGTCACTGTCAGTAAAATAAATATTACTAAATGATTATATCTGTATAGCGAACAATCTTTAGAACTGGTGGAATAGTGACACAACACTTATTTAATTCCTATAAAGAACAGTTTGCCTACTGAGTGGGCATGTACATGTACGTTTAAACCTATAGTGCCATTAATGCCAGGTTATAATTTAGCGAGAGAGATTTTTTTCTGCCATAATAAACATTCATTCACCATTGCCCAACATATCAATTGTCATTATTATAGTTTCTTCATCGTGGTATGCTTGACCATTAACTTGACCTTTTTGACCTTCACATGGTTGTGGAAACATACGCCAAAACGTTTCTTCAACCTTGACCTTTTTTTGTGTTTTAAGCATGCGCTTCTGACGATTTTTGTGATGCTTACTATATTTAGCAAATGCCCATGATCATGTGTTACAGTCAAATGCCTCGGCAGGCGCGACACCGCTTCCGTGGCGGAATTCTTGTTTGTTTATCCAATAACTTACCGTATCAATCAAACCACCAAATTTGATAATATTTGGCCACAATGTGTGTCTAGTAGGGATGGTGCTTTGTTTTGCATAAGACCCATGTCAGTAGCCGATTTCATCAAAATTGCAAAGTATACTTATCTAACAAAGTATACTTTGAGGGAGTAATCATTTATTTTTCCCGAAATGCATTATTTCATATAGAACTAACCACTGCATATATTTGATGATTAAAAGTATGCATAATTATTATACTGAATTTATTACATTATCACAGCCAAAATGGCTGTGATAATGTAATAAATTCAGTATAATAAAAATTAATAAATTTATCTTTAAAATGAAAATTTCTCACTCAAAGTATACTTTGCTAGAAAAGTATTCTTTGCAATATTGGTGAAATAGGCTACTGATCGCCCAAGTGTCTCTTTTAAAGGTCACTGAAGACTTACGTTTACCTTGTGCGTAAGGCAAAGTGTTTAAAGTTCTTTTGCAACTTATTTAAAATCAATGAGTATTTTTCGTGAGCACTTTATGCTTCCACTTTTGAAAATCAATTTATATACAGTTAAAATAAATGCGTAAAATACATCGGTATACGCCATATCTTCATCTCTAGGTATATATGTGGCTGTGACCGGAGAAAATGGCCCAACTGGATGGATCTACACTGGTCGCAGCAGATCCATATGCCCAATTTGGGCATATGGATCTGCTGCGACCAGTGTAGATCCAGTGAATGAACAATATCTGCTGTAAACGACGTGTGTCATAAGTTGACTAAAATCTGCAAAGCAAATGCGGAATAGATTTGCTATGAACATTTTGTATACTTTCGACATCATTTACACACAATATCAGATTATGTAAACATTTTTTATGTACAATATCTGCTGTAAACGACGTGTGTTTTAAGTTGACTAAAATCTGCAGAGCAAATGTGAAATAGATTTCTATTCTTTCGACATCATTTACACACAATATCAGATTATATCAACATTTTTTTATGAACCCCCCACCCATCTGCTTTGGTACAAAATCGCATGAGTAGTGTCTCATATGTGACACGCCCTGTGATTTCCGGTATATACCTTTGGACATCTGCTAATTTCATTAAATACGTTTGCATAATGTACCGTATTTTTCATAAGGAAAGTGAATAGTTGATAAAATGTTCAGAGTACATGTACATGTACTCTGAAATTTTGTCAACTTTTGACGCCATTAACGGAGAAATTTTGTAAACGTATTTCATGAAATTACGCAGATGTCCGAAGATACATAATCACATGACTTGTCCCATATGTAAACTCATAAGTCTGACTTGCAGATTTTGGTTGATAGAGTGCACAATAATGGCATACCTAAATCTCCCCGGTCTCGTCTTATCTTGCATGTCATGTCTGTCTCTGGGCATGCATAGTTTGATCACATATCAGTCTGATGGGCTGATAGGGGCAGAAATTATAACGGAAATGGTTTGTGGTGTATTCCTATAAAATACTTTCTGCGTATGTTTAGCAGTGAGAATTGGCTATAAATGTGAAGTAGCTGTATTATTTTGTATGGATTACAGGTATGAGACAGTCAGTTTATTCTAAGCACATCTCAGAAAGTCATATACTCTAAGTTCTAACCAGTTCAACACAACAGGCCTGTATAGTGGTATTGGCAAATAGTGTAGATCCAGATGAGCCGTCTCATGAGGATCTGCACTTTTTGAAAATAATTTTCACATTTTTGAGAACAAAAAAAACCTTTCATAACTGGACTAGTGTGAAAATAATTTTGTGACAATTGGATTGGTTGCAAAATTAACATAAAAATCAATTCCAGTTACTTAGGGGGAAAGGGCTAAGCCAGTTTCAGTTTCATATATGAATTGAACTTTTTTATTTTGAGAAGGAGGAATGAAAAATCTGCATACTGGTAATCATGGTCCCTATATTGTCATTAAAATCTGTTCTTCTCTAACTTTCTCTTTCATCTGACTCATTTAATTCTGTTGGCTGACTATTTTCCTACTGTCTGTTCACTAAACCTGCCCAAATTTTACAGCTATTAAAATACCCATAAACATGATATGATGTTTATATAGGGATTTAATGTGCGGAACTTCAGAAATAGTGGGCCGAGTTTCAAAATTTAACATGTTTTCTTAGTTAGATCATTTCCAAGCTATCAAGCCAGGTGGTTTGTCATTTTAATTTTTTTTCGTTTTTTCGGCTCCTCCAATTGTTCTCCACCTCTTTCCATCATGTGACATTCACATTGAGAAAATGATTTTCCTTTATAAACTTAGTGTTGGATTAAATTTCACAAAATAAAAAGAAGGCTCATTCTTAAATTATGATAAAATTATATACATATGTATTAACAATTTTTTTTTATTGCTTTTGATTTGTTTATATTAACACATGTAGCTGTAAAATTTGGGCAGGTTTCGTGAAACAGACGGTAAATTCTAATTTTGCAAGCTTGAAATATCTGTGATTTCTTGCATATATTTCTTTTCAAAAGAAAATGTTATACATGTAAATGACCACTCGTGTGAATTATCTGGTCAAATATTTCACAATTTTTGGTACCGTATCTTTCATTGAAAGAATATTTTGTTGTCACTGATTTGAACTGTGTTTAACCCTTCCTACGCTGTTGACGAAAATTCCCGTCTGCTGTTTTTCATTTTTGCTTTAATTCTTAACAAAAAACTTGTTTTGACAGCACATGAGAATCGTCTCCACTGGAGACGATTCTCATGTGCTGTCAAAACCAGTTTTTTGTCGAGAAATATTGAAAATAAAACATTTCCAGTAGACGTCAACATTTAATTCAGCGTAGTAAGGGTTAAGAGAAGTAGTAACACACTATGCAACATGATTTCTGTTTCCAGTATCTGGTTGCATAATGTGTGGGGACAATCATTGGCAAAAACAACCACTATCCTAGTTTGCCCTATCCAACCCAATATTAGGAACATAAATATTTGTGTTTCTACTAGGGTTGGGCCGTGGCCTAGGAGATATGGCATTGTACTTCAATACCGGATGTTGTGAGTTCAATCCTACGCATGAAAAATACTTACATAGGTCTGTCCGATGAGACTTTAAACTGTGGTCCCGTCACCAGAGCTCTATTAGTAAGGTGCGTATTGGCATATTTTACCCACTTATTTTAACACGGCAGAATACACACTGATTATTAAAAGTGGGAGTTGAAACATTTACTTGAACATTGTACACGTACTTGTACAGGTAATATATGAGATTTATTACTAAACCCATTGACCCGGCCTTAAATTACCTTAGCTGGTGATATGCCGTTAAACCCCAACAAACAAAATACTCACAGCAATGTGAAAATACACATTGATTTTTTTATCATTTGTTTCCTATTTAATAATGAAGAAAATCAGTAAGACATTTGTAAAAGTAAAATACGCATTGAATTTGGGGGTATATAATACACTTTAGATACAAAACTTATCTGGAGCTCTGCGTCACTATACAATGTATGTTACTGGGAGGTTAACTCTTTGCATGCTAGCGGCGAAAATATCCGCCAAACGAAATAGGAGTATATGTTTTATTTCTCTCTGTAAATATGTCTTGAAATTTCATTAGAATTGTGTCCTCCTCCGGACACAATTCTAATGAAATTCCAAGACATATTCATGACGTTTATCAGAAGAAATAAAAGAAAATATAATGAATTGTCCTCTGCTATTTTTGAACTATTTATAGCCCACAAATTTCCCAGCATGCAAAGAGTTAAACCATTCACATTCACTTTGTGTTTCTATTATCGAGTCGAATCTGACTAGTAAAGCGGTTGTTTGTTTCCATAGTAGTAAAACCTGTGAATAAAGGCCAACCATGGGAAGAGAAGCATCTGGCTACAGTTCATTTATTTTAATATAAATACATGTAATTGAATAATTTGGAAAACAAAAGTGTGGCTGCTATACACAGGTAATTGCTATTTGGCGGTGGCCTTTAGCACAGGTTCGACTGTACATTGTGTTTAATTTCGGATATTTTCAGAGTTGTTGACCGAACAGACAGTTCCAGATGCGGCAGAGTATATGATAGGACGTAAACAGTAACCTGGCAACACTATAACTGCAGGGAAACAGAAAACCACTTAAACCATCGCCATGGAGTTTGATTCTTCAAAGAATATGAACGATGAGAATACGTGAGTAATTGTGGCTGCGACTGGAGAAATGGGCTTATGGGTTATGCAACCAGTGTAGATCCAGATCAGCCTGTGCATCCGCACAGTCTGATCAGGATCTGCACTGTTCGCTGTTCCATCAATGAAACACCTGTGATGCAAATTATGTAAGCCCCATTTCTCAAGTCACAGCCACAATGAGTACTGCCCCCATAATAAAAACAGGTGTTATTGACCTTTTGACCAATATAGGTCATGATGCTCAAATAAATAAGAGACCATCAGGTCGCAAGGGTCGTTTGATATTCTTGTTATCAGGCAATTGTGAAATTGGAAGTCAAAGAGGGGGAGATATTTCAAAACCTGGGCGTCTAATAAAGCTTCACTTTGCGCATCTGCACACCATGAGGAAGCCATATACCAAATATGAAGCAGGGATTCCGCTGGCGATCGCTACTTTGACAATTGGCGATAAAAATAAACAATTGGCGATAAAAAATTACAATTTTCGAGAGAAAAAAATCGCCACTTGAAGTGGTGATTTTTTTATTTTCCCCAGCGGAATCCCTGATGAAGTCTGCAGATATAGTTCAAATGTTTTACTTACTACTTACTAGGCAACATCGCAAAAAGTCGAACAAAGGGAGATAATCCACAATCCGGGGGTCGAATCAAAAATATTAATTCACTTTGCACACCATGAGGAAGCCACATACCAAATATGAAGTCTGCAGTTATTACGGTTTAGAAGTTTTACTTCTTACAATAACATAGCGGCTGGTTTGCCCGACGTACAGTGCTATATTTAGAACTGATGTTACACCTTGTTGTTGTCACTTCACAAACGCAAACCATGTTGGGAACATGAACAAACACTTGTGTCACACCGCCAATCGCATAATAATAGTATAGCAATTCAAAATCACGTTTAGGGGTAGAGCATCACAGCGGGGTGGGGCAAACAATAAATAAGTTATAGTTCACAGGGCTCCAGATAAGGAATTTGTAATTGAGTAGTGTCACTCCATCATTTCTGAAGCAATTGGGTATTTCAAAATAAAATAAAATCGCAATATTGTTTACACATCAACAGACAGCAATTATTGAAATTTTGCTTTGAAATGAAAACATGTTTTGGCATTTCATTAGAATTGTCTCCTTGGAGACAATTCTAATGAAATACCAAGATGTGTTTTCATTGAAAACAAGACTAATATGCTATGTTTCTGGTCTGTTTATTGTTTTCTGCAGCATGATAATGGTACCACAAATTTTTAATTGCTTTTTGATACTCGCTACTTCTGATTTCAATTGGGTTTTTGGCAATTTTAATTGGGTATTTACGCAAATACGCAGCTTATCTGGAGCTCTGGTTCTCATACTGAATTTTTAATAAACTAATTTCTTGCTCACTCGAAATTAATTTATTACAAATTCAATATGTGAAATATAACTATTACATGTTAATTTGCTATGCAGTCTGTAAAATACACTTTTTTTGTAGGCGCGACTAGTCGGCGCTTTTTCCGTTGTCCGCGTCGTCCGCGTCGTCCGCGTCGTCGACCGGTTTTTTTGCAAGGCAAATGCGTTAAAGTTATTGTTTCTTCACAATATCTCTTTAACCCCTTGCCAGACTTTGATAATATTTCACATCAATGTTTGTCATGGGATGATGCTTCACTACGCACACCCCAACATCCAAATTCTCAAGATCAAGGTCATTTATTTACTTGTAATGTTCACCGGTTTTGTAACAGGAATGCGTTAAAAGTTATTGTTTCTTCACAATATCTCTTTAACCCCTTGCCAGACATTGATAATATTTCACATCAATGTTTGTCATGGGATGATGCTTCACTACGCACACCCCCACATCCAAATTCTGAAGGTCAAGGTCATTTATTTACTTGTAATGTTCACAGGTTTTGTAACAGAAATGCGTTAAAGTTATTGTGTTTTCACAATATCTCTTTAACCCCTTGCCACACTTTGATCATATTTCACATCAATGTTTGTCTAGGGATGATGCTTCATTACGCACACCCCCACATCCAAATTCTCAAGGTCAGGGTCATTTATGTACTTTTAATGTTCACCGGTTTTGTAACAGAAATGCGTTAAAAGTTATTGTTTTTTCACAATATCTCTTTAACCCCTTGCCACACTTTGATAATATTTCACATCAATGTTTGTCTAGGGATGATGCTTCATTACGCACACCCCCACATCCAAATTCTGAAGGTCAATGTCATTTATTTGCTTGTAATGTTCACGGTCAAATGCCTCGGCAGGCGCGACACCGCTTCCGTGGCAGAATTCTTGTCTAATGGATAATTCAAAATTATTGTTTTCTTTTCTTTTTCTTGAAAGCATATTTTGTGACCACCATTTGAACCGTCTCATTGAGACTGTTCAAATGAGTGGTGACAACATATGCTTTTGATAAGAAATTAGACAAAAATAATTTCATTCACAATTTTTTGTGTACATATAGCTATATAGTTTATTCCACTTTGGTTAACATGGTTAAGACAACAGTGGTGTTCCGTACATCAAACTATTAACCTCACTCATATAGCTACTACCTATGTAAACAGCTAGAGTATGTATCAATCTTTAATGGAGCAAAGTCCACTCTGATGGAAATTCAATTACTAGTATCCTGATAAAGCTAACACTGCATAACAATAGACACTACATGTACTTGATGTAGATGGAGTATAATATATCCGTGTTCACATCTGTTTCATTGGAGTTTGTGATTACTGAACATTCGTACATTATTCTCAGATAATGCAGTTTGGTGTGTTGGAGACTCAGATTTGGTCATACAAACTCATTTGATTTTGAGTTTATATTTTGAGTACGTGCTTCGACAGTTTTACATATAATCAGTGAACATTACACATTGTAATCACATTGTTGAGTCTTATTCTCCAGGTAAGGTATTCAGTTTTTCAGACACACACTCAGCCATTCAATTATTTACTGAGTTAATGCTATTAGTTTATATTTTGAGTTTATATGTTGAGTACATGCAAAGCAGGGATTCCGCTGGGGAAAATAAAAAAATTGCCACTTCAAAAAATTGGCGATAAAAAATGACAATTTTCGAGAAGAGAATTTTTTATTATTTTTTTTTTGAAAATTGTAATTTTTTATCGCCAATTGCGAAAGTGGCGATCGCCAGCGAAATCACTGAGTACATGCATAGGCTTGTGATTATAAAAAAGTTCTAATCACATAATTTCAGTCTACGGTTACAATAATTATACCCCCACAAACAAAGTTTGAGGGGGTATACAATGTATAGGAGTCAGCTTGTTGGTCGGTCGGTCGGTCGGTCGGTCGGTCTGTTGGAAATTCCCTTCCGCTCTATATCTTCTAAACCCATGCATGGCTTATCAAATGGCTTGGCACAAATGTTTCTCATGATGAGAAGGTGTGTCGCGATCAATAACCACGCACCTACGTCCAAGGTCAAAGGTCAAACCTATTGAAATTCCCTTCCGCTCTATATCTTCTACACCGATGCATGGATTATCAAATGGCTTGGCACAAATGTTTCTCATGATGAGAAGGTGTGTCGCGATCAATAACCACGCACCTACGTCCAAGGTCAAGGTCACAGTTGAAGGTCAAAGGTCAAACCTATTGAAATTCCCTTCCGCTCTATATCTTCTACACCGATGCATGGATTATCAAATGCCTTGGCACACATGTTTCTCAGGATGAGAAGGTGTGTCACGATCAATAACCACGCACCTATGTCCAAGGTCAAGGTCACAGTTGAAGGTCAAAGGTCAAACCTATTGCAGGCGGCAGACAGATAAACTGCATAGTTTGTGTTGTGTACACAACTCCTCTGAAACCGTTCAGTGGATTGATCTGAAACTATACACACTTTTTATGCCGAACAAATATTTTTTTTACAAAAATATCCTTTTAACTTAGCCATTTTTTCTATTTTTATTAAATTGATTCATTGCGTTCTTGACAAACTCGGCACAGAGTTTTTTATCAAAATAATATATTAATCCTTTACTCGTGTAAGATCCTCTATAACTGATGAATGAATTTTCAAATGTTTTCAGATTATCTCTTTTGACCACGTACGTAGGTAAAAGGTGAATGTCACACATCTCTAAGGCCAGCATTAAATAATGATCATGAAATTTTTATTCAAACCTATAAAGCTCTTCTAATGTTAAGCTTTTGTAAGTCCAACTCTTTGTGGGGGTATTATGATCACTCCTGTGATAGTTCTAGTTATACCCCCTCCCCCCCCCCCCACAACAAAGTTGTGGGGTGGTATACTGGAGTCAGCTTGTCCATCCGTCCGTCCGTCCGAGTTTCCGTGTTTCCGTCCGTCACAAAACTTAACAATTGTAAATTTCCTTTTAACTTCTCTTTCCCTTTGCGGAAATCTTTCATATTTTACCCGCCCCTTCCCTGACACTCTTACATCATTCTGCAACAAACCTACGACCCCCATTTATGCCAGGGGTCAAGGTCACAGACTTAAAAATTTAGAACAAAAAAACGAAAAAAACAAAACTTAACAATTGTAAATTTCCTTTTAACTTCTCTTTCCCCTTTGCGGAAATCTTTCATATTTTACCCGCCCTCCCGCTTCTATGACACTCATACATCATTCTGCAACAAACCTATGACCCCCATTTATGCCAGGGGTCAAGGTCACGGACTTAGAAACTTAGAAAAAAAAGAAAACTTAACAATTGTAAATTTCCTTTTAACTTCTCTTTCCCTTTGCGGAAATCTTTCATATTTTACCCACCCCTTCTCTGACACTCCTACATCATTCTGCAACAAACCTACGACCCCCATTTATGCCAGGGCTCAAGGTCACAGACTTAGAATGTCTAGTTTGCTTTTTTAGCTCGACTATTCAAAGAATAAGTAGAGCTTATGTTGTCACCCCGGCGTCGGCGTCGGCGTCACCGTCACGTCACGCCTTGGTTAAGGTTTTTAGTCAACCTTGTATATGGAATACTACTGGCCCTACACCCACCATACTTGGACAAATTCATCTCCTAGTGATGTACATCAATAACCCCTGATCTATATTTGACCTTCACCTACATTTCCTCTTGAAATACTTAGTTAATTCCCCTTGGTTAAGGTTTTTAGTCAACCTTGGTTAATGTTTTTAGTCAAGTTTGTATATGCAATACTACTGGCCCTACACCCACCATACTTGGACAACTTCATCTCCTAGTGATGCACATCAATAACCCCTGATCTATATTTGACCTTGACCTACATTTCCTCTTGAATTACTTAGTTAATTCCCCTTGGTTAAGGTTTTTAGTCAAGCTTGTATATGGAATACTACTGGCCCTACACCCACCATACTTGGACAACTTCATCTCCTAGTGATGTACATCAATAACCCCTGATCTATATTTGACCTTCACCTACATTTCCTCTTGAATTACTTAGTTAATTCCCCTTGGTTAAGGTTGTTAGTCAACCTTGGTTAAGGTTTTTAGTCAAGCTTGTACATGGAACACTATTGTGCATACAGACACCATACTTGGACAACCTTTTCTCGTAGGGATGTACATCAATAACCCCTGATCTATATTTGACCTTGACCTACATTTCCTCTTGAATTACTTACTTAATTCCCCTTGGTTAAGGTTTTTGTCGCGCCTGCTTTAGCAGAGGCGCGACTATAGTCGTCGTATTTTCCGTCGTCGTTGTCGTTGTCCGCGTCGTCGTCATCATCCGCGTCGTCCGCGTCGTCCGTTTTTTTTGTAAGGCAAATGCGTTAAAAGTTATTGTTTTTTCACAATATCTCTTTAACCCCTTGCCAGACATTGATAATATTTCACATCAATGTTTGTCTAGGGATGATGCTTCATTACGCACACCCCCACATCCAAATTCTGAAGGTCAAGGTCATTTATTTACTTGTAATGTTCACCGGTTTTGTAACAGAAATATGTTAAAGTTATTGTTTTTTCACAATATCTCTTTAACCCCTTGCCAGACATTGATAATATTTCATATCAATGTTTGTCTAGGGATGATGCTTCATTACCACACCCCCACATCCAAAATCTGTAGGTCAAGGTCATCTATGTACTCGTAATGTTCACCAGTTTTGTAACAGAAATGCGTTAAAGTTATTGTTTTTTCACAATATCTCTTTAACCCCTTGCCAGACTTTGATAATATTTCAAATCAATGTTTGTCTAGGAATGATGCTTCATTACGCACACCCCCACATCCAAATTCTCAAGGTCAAGGTCATTTATTTACTTGTAATGTTCACCGGTTTTGTAACAGAAATGCGTTAAAGTTATTGTTTTTTCACAATATCTCTTTAACCCCTTGCCAGACATTGATAATATTTCACATCAATGTTTGTCTAGGGATGATGCTTCATTTCGCACACCCCCACATCCAAATTCTGAAGGTCAAGGTCATTTATTTACTTGTAATGTTCACCGGTTTTGTAACAGAAATGCGTTAAAGTTATTGTTTTTTCACAATATCTCTTTAACTCCTTGCCAGACATTGATAATATTTCATATCAATGTTTGTCTAGGGATGATGCTTCATTACGCACACCCCCACATCCAAAGTCTGAAGGTCAAGGTCATTTATTTACTTGTAATGTTCACCGGTTTTGTAACAGAAATGCGTTAAAGTTATTGTTTTTTTCACAATATCTCTTTAACCCCTTGCCACACTTTGTGAATATTTCACATCAATGTTTGTCTAGGAATGATGCTTCATTACGCACACCCCCACATCCAAATTTTGAAGGTCAAGGTCATTTATTTACTTGTAGTGTTCACCGGTTTTGTAACAGAAATGCGTTAAAGTTATTGTTTTTTCACAATATCTCTTTAACCCCTTTCCAGACATTGATAATATTTCACATCAATGTTTGTCTACGGATGATGCTTCATTATGCACACCCCCACATCCAAATTCTGAAGGTCAAGGTAATTTATTTACTTGTAATGTTCACGGTCAAATGCCTCGGCAGGCGCGACACCGCTTCCGTGGCGGAATTCTTGTTAGTCAAGCTTGTATATGGAATACTACTGGCCCTACACCCACCATACTTGGACAACTTCATCTCGTAGTGATGTACATCAATAACCCCTGATCTATATTTGACCTTCACCTACATTTCCTCTTGAATTACTTACTTAATTCCCCTTGGTTAAGGTTTTTAGTCAACCTTGGTTAAGGTTTTTACTCAAGCTTGTACATGGAATACTATTGTGCATACAGACACCATACTTGGACAACCTTTTCTTATAGGGATGTACATCAATAACCCCTGATCTATATTTGACCTTGACCTACATTTTCTCTTCAATTACTTACTTATTTCTCTTTGGTTAAGGTTTTTAGTCAAGCTTGTAGATGGAATACTCATGGCCCTACACCAACCATACTTGGACAACTTCATCTCCTAGTCATGTACATCAACAACCCCTGACCTATATTTTACCTATATTTGACCTTGACCTACATTTAACCTTGAATTACTTAGTTAATTCCCCTTGGTTAAGGTTTTTACTGAACCTTGGTTGTTTTTAGTCAAGCTTGTAGATGGAATACTATTGTGCATACAGACACCATACTTGGATAACTTTTTCTCATAGGGATGTACATCAATAACCCCTGACCTTTATTTTACCTTCACCTACATTTAACCTTGAATTACTTGGTTAATGTTTATAGTCAAGCTTGTATATGGAATACTCCTGGGCCTACATCAACCATACTTGGACAACTTCATCTCCTAGTGATGTACACCAATAATCCCTGACCTATATTTGACCTTGACCTACTTTTATCCTTGGATTACTTAGTTATTTGCCCTTGGTTACGGTTTTTAGTCAAGCTTGTATATGGAATATTCCTGGGCCTACAGCAACCATACTTGGAAAACTTCATCTCCTAGTGATGTACATCAATAACCCCTGACCTATATCTGACATTGACCTACATTTAACCTTGAATTACTTACTTAATTTCCCTTGGTTAAGGTTTTTAATCAACCTTGGTTAAGGTTTTTTTGCAGGCCGCAGCCACCTTCTTTGTCAAGCTATGTGTACATCGACAACCCTCGTAGTCGTGCTATGCTGTTCTCCTACAGCTCTTGTTTCAACTGGAACCACCATCGCACTCTCCATATGTGCTGACATAGTCTTTTATCTGAAAATGATAGTATGTGAGCTGGAATTCATTCTAGGTCAGGGCTGACGCGCTGCGGGGGGGGGGGGGGGGGGGTGGGGGGGGGGGGGGGGGGTGGTGGGGGGGGGGGGGGGGGGGGGGGGGGGGGGGGGGGGGGGGGGGGTGTATTCCGTAAGCCCCTGCTTACTGACAAATCTAGTTTTCAATATTTCTCAACAAAAATCTGGTTTTGACAGCACATGAGAATCGTCTCCGTGGAGATGATTCTCATGTGCTGTCAAAACCAGTTTTTAGCTCACCTGAGCGAAGCTATTGTTACCGCAATGTGTCCGTCGTCGTCCGTGAACATTTTCAAACGTCTTCTCCTCGGTAACCATTGGGTCTATAGTCACCAAACTTCATGGTCATGGTCCTTAGGTAGGGGGATTACAAAATTGTTAAAATGACGTCATTACGTAATCCAAGATGGCCGCCGTCTAAAAATAGCACAAATTCTTAAAAAATCTTCTTCTCAAGAACCACCAACCGGATTTCGACAAAACTTAGTAGGAATGATCGATGTACATTGCTCTTTCAAAGTTGTTAAAATGGTGACCCTGGGGTCAAAAATGGGCGTGGCCCATGGGGTTAAATTGGGGTCAAATTTTATTTTTTACTGAATATGGTCATTTGATATATCAAATTGAAGGTATCAATGAGGCGATCACTCTGGTGCATTTTTTGTCGAAATCGGATTGTTATGTCATCCAAGATGGCCGCCGAAAGGTCAAAAGGTCGTTCTTTTATTAGAGATTTCAAAATTCTTCTTCACATGAACTGCTTGGCCCATGGTAGCCAAACTTAAAAGTTATGGTCCATGGGTGAAGCCTTTTCAGATTTGTTAAAATGGAGGTCATCGCTAATCCAAGATGGCCGCCGTCTAAAAATAGCATAAATTCTTAAAAAATCTTCTTCTCATGAACCGCTTGCTGGATTTCAACGAAACTTGGTAGGAATGATCGATGTACATTGCTCTTTCAAAGTTGTTAAAATGGTGACCCCGGGGTCAAAAATGGGCGTGGCCCGTGGGGTCAAATTGGGGTCAAATTTTATTTTTGACCGAAGATGGTCATGTCATATATCAAATTGAAGGTATCAATGATGCGATCACTCTGGTGCATTTTCTGTCGAAATCGGATTGTTATGTCATCCAAGAAGGCCGCCGAAAGGTCAAAAGGTCGTTCTTTTATTAGAGATTTCAAAATTCTTCTTCACATGAACCGCTTGGCCCATGGTAGCCAAACTTAAAAGTTATGGTCCATGTGTGAAGCCTTTTCAGATTTGTTAAAATGGAGGTCATCGCTAATCCAAGATGGCCGCCGTCTACAAATAGCATAAATTCTTAAAAAATCTTCTTCTCATGAACCGCTAGCCGGATTTCGACGAAACTTGGTAGGAATGATCGATGTACAATGCTCTTTCAAAGTTGTTAAAATGGTGACCCCGGGGTCAAAAATGGGTATGGCCCATGGGGTCAAATTTTATTTTTGACCGAATATGGTCATGTTATATATCAAATCGAAGGTATCAATGAGGCGATCACTCTGGTACATTTTATTGTCCAAATCGGATTGTTATGTCATCCAAGATGGCCGCCGAAATGTCAAAAGTTCGTTCTTTTATTAGAGATTTCAAAATTCTTCTTCACATGAACCGCTTGGCCCATGGTAGCCAAACTTAAAAGTTATGGTCCATGGGTGAAGCCTTTTCAGATTTGTTAAAATGGAGGTCATCGCTAATCCAACATGGCCGCCGTCTAAAAATAGCATAAATTCTTAAAAAATCTTCTCATGAACCGCTAGCCGGATTTCGACGAAACTTAGTAGGAATGATCAATGTACAATGCTCTTTCAAAGTTGTTAAAATGGTGACCCCGGGGTCAAAAATGGGCGTGGCCCGTGGGGTCAAATTTTATTTTTGACCGAATATGGTCATGTTATATATCAAATCGAAGGTATCAATGAGGCGATCACTCTGGTACATTTTTTGTCCAAATCGGATTGTTATGTCATCCAAGATGGCCGCCGAAATGTCAAAAGGTTATTTTATTAGAGATCTCAAAATTCTTCTTCACATGAACCGCTTGGCCCATGGTAGCCAAACTTAAAAGTTATGGTCCATGGGTGAAGCCTTTTCAGATTTGTTAAAATGGAGGTCATCGCTAATCCAAGATGGCCGCCGTCTAAAAATAGCATAAATTCTTAAAAAATCTTCTTCTCATGAACCGCTAGCCGGATTTCGACGAAACTTGGTAGGAATGATCGATGTACATTGCTCTTTGAAAGTTGTTAAAATGGTGACCCCGGGGTCAAAAATGGGCGTGGCCCGTGGAGTCAAATTGGGGTCAAATTTTAAATTTTATTTTTGACTGAATATGTCATGTCATATATCAAATTGAAGGTATCAATGAGGCGATCACTCTGGTGCAATATTTGTCGGAATCGGATGATTATGTCATCCATGATGGCCACCAAAAGGTCCATTTATTCAAGATTTTTAACGTCTTTTTCTCAGGAACCACATGGCCGATGCTGGGTGAAGCATTTTTAGATTTTGTAAAATGAGAGTCATCGCTTAATCCAAGATGACCGCCATCTAAAAATAGCACAATTTTTTTAAAACACATGAACTCAATGTCACATTCTCCTCTGGTGTTCATGGAGTCAGGTGAGCGAATTAGGGCCATCATGGCCCTCTTGTTTGTTAACTGTTCAACCGGGATACATGAACAATACTTTCACGGTAAAATTCACCACATATAGGATATGGTGGTTCAGTGACAATGCTCTTTCTGCCTAGGGCGGTAACATTGACAGCCTATTTGTCACATGAAGCATGTTCAAGATTTTTATCTTTACTCTATAGTCAAGTGGGTAGTAATGATTACATGATTACGTGATTTGGAGTTGTATAAATATAGCCACTTAATATTTGATTACTTTGAAGTCTGGATATACGGATACACTATGGTCCAGTGGGTAGTAATGATTACATGATTACGTGATTTGCAGTTGTATAATTATAGCCACTTATTATTTGCTTACTTAATCTGGATGTACGGGTACAGTGAAGGTCTGAATTTTTATGCCCCCGGTCTCGGTAGAACCGGAGGCATATAGTGTTTGTTTGGACTGTGTGTCCGGCACATTAAGAAGTTTGTCACATGAAGTATGTTATGTTTATCTCTACTCTATAGTGGATAGTAATGATTAAATGTGGCGGTGGCTGAAGAAATGGGGCTTATGGGTTTTGTGATCAGTGTAGCTCCTGATCAAATAGCACTATTGTAGCCTGATCCATAGTGTTTGCTAGAAGCATAACGGGTTTCATTGATGGAATGGCGAACAGTGCAGATCCTGATAAGCCTGTGCGGATGCACAGGCTGATCTGGATCTACACTGGTCGCAAAACCCATAAGCTCCATTTCTCCAGTCACAGCCAAAATAACTACACAATTTGGAGTACATGCATATAGCCACTTACTATTTTGATTACACAGGATATAACAGGTACATTGAAGGTATGAATGGGTTCTAAAATTCAAGTACCGTAATGACCATACATATTCAGACACAATTTATTCTTGGAAACACATAAATATCTGGCTTCCCACTACAAAGAGTGTCCCAATATTTAGGGCTAGTATGGTTGTACTGGTTTATCACAATAACTATATATTTGGATACAATTTATTTTGGGAAAGCCCTATTAATTCAGAGTTTCCCCGAAACAAATTGTGTCTGAATATTTAGGGTTATTATAGTACACGTATGTCAGAAGCGATTTCATTTGGTCAATTGTATGTGTACTCGTAAAACCATTTGATACAGAAATCAGGGGCGGATCTGGAGGGGGGTTCCGGGGTTGCACCCCCCCCCCCCCTCCCCCCCCCCCCCCCCTCCCCCTCTCCCCCCCCCCCCCCCCCCCCCCCCTCCCCCCCCCCCCCCCCCCCCCCCCTCTCTCCCCCCCCGTTCAGCCACGGAGTTTACATAGATCACAGTTTACCACCAGTTGGAGTCTGAATTTAAATGCCGTAAAACACAGGAAAGTGCATTTCTGGACATCTAGATTTCAAAATTTGTCCTGGGGGACATGCCCCCGGCGACCCCCCTAGCATACTCCTTCACTCCGTGGACCTCGAAAATAGGACAAACCCCCCGTTCCCCAAATGCTGGATCCGCCCCTGGAAATGATATAAAATACATTTTTAACTATTTCGTCTCTATGCATTTCATGGACATTTCTGTTCAAAATTAAAAATTAGAGTATTATACATTGTAGTAGAATCCAAACCCACCAAAAGCATGTACAAAATATTGTCATAGTAGTAGTAATATTCATTTATTATAGTGACAAATGTGAGCAAGCATACATATACATGTATATTCATTTACATAACCAGGGTTCGACACTAAGACACTAACGCTAGTGCCATATTCCGGTGCCCACTTGATTTTCGGAGGACTACCTCATTTCGAAAGCTGGCTAGTCCGTTGGACTAGTAGATTTTTCCAGAATGGCAAAACGCAAATTCTATTAATTTAAACAATATCAGTTTTCGCTGACCATTTCATAGCAATTAGCATAAATGTCACTTTTTTTAGGATTTAAAAACTTTCCGCCAAGTTTGTTTATGCTTACAAAGTTATTTCCAGGTCAGACTTGATTATATGGTCCATCCAGTACCATGTAAAATCACCCCATACCAGATCGTCCCAGTATCAAATTGTCTCCATTTTGGATCATCCATATACCAAGTTGTTTCCATATCAATGTATCCTCATACCTAATCCTCCCATAGCAAATTTGTTATTATACCCCCCGCAACGAGTTGAGGGGGGGTATACTGGAGTCAGGTTGTCCGTCCGTCCGTCCGTCCGTCCGTCCGTGCGTCCGTCCGTCCGTCCGTCCGGATAAACTTAACATCAGAGAAATATTGTTATAACTTCTATTTCCTTCATCTAAAATGCTTCATATTTCACACATGCATTCCTGTAAGGCTCTACTACCATGCTGTGCCAAATCCACGACCGTCCAACCCCCGCAGATCCCAAGGTCAAGGTCAATTACTTAGTCCGTAAACTTAACATCAGAGAAATATTCTTATAACTTCTATTTCCTTCATCTAAAATGCTTAATATTTCACACATGCATTCCTGTAAGGCTCTACTACCATGCTGTGCCAAATCCACGACCGTCCAACCCCCGCAGATCCCAAGGTCAAGGTCAAATACTTAGTCTCTTTACAAAACTTAACATCAGAGAAATATTGTTATAACTTCTATTTCCTTCATCTAAAATGCTTAATATTTCACACATGCATTCCTGTAAGGCTCTACTACCATGCTGTGCCAAATCCACGACCGTCCAACCCCCGCAGATCCCAAGGTCAAGGTCAAATACTTAGTCTCTTTACAAAACTTAACATCAGAGAAATATTGTTATAACTTCTATTTCCTTCATCTAAAATGCTTAATATTTCACACATGCCTTCCTGTAAGGCTCTACTACTATGCTGTGCCAAATCCACGACCGTCCAACCCCCGCAGATCCCAAGGTCAAGGTCAAATACTTAGTCTCTTTACAAAACTTAACATCAGAGAAATATTGTTATAACTTCTATTTCCTTCATCTAAAATGCTTAATATTTCACACATGCATTCCTGTAAGGCTCTACTACCATGCTGTGCAAAATCCCATGACCGTCCAACCCCCGCTGATCCCAATGTCAAGGTCAAATACTCTTTACAAAACTTAACATCAGAGAAATATTGTTATAACTTCTATTTCCTTCATCTAAAATGCTTAATATTTCACACATGCATTCCTGTAAGGCTCTACTACCGTGCTGTGCCAAATCCACGACCGTCCAACCCCCGCAGATCCCAAGGTCAAGGTCAAATACTTAAGTCTCTTTACAAAACTTAACATCAGAGAAATATTGTTATAACTTCTATTTCCTTCATCTAAAATGCTTAATATTTCACACATGCATTCCTGTAAGGCTCTACTACCATGCTGTGCAAAATCCATGACCGTAATCCAACCCCCGCTGATCCCAATGTCAAGGTCAAATACTCTTTACAAAACTTAACATCAGAGAAATAAGTTATAACTTCTATTTCCTTCATTGAAAATTCTTATTATTTCACTTGTGCATTCCTCTAAGGTTGTACTATCATGCTGTCACAAATCTACGAGTGTCCAACCCCCGCTGATCCCAAGGTCAAGGTCACATACTTAGTCTCTTTACAAAAACTTAACATCAGAGAAATATGTTAATCTATATTTCTTTCATGGAAAATACTTAATATTTCATATGCTGTGACAAATCCCCGCTGATCTCGAGGTCAACGTCACATACATACCGTATAACCTTGGCTTAACGCCCCCCTCCTAATAAACGCCCCCCCCCCCCCCCCCCCCCCCAAATAAAAAAAAAAAAAATGACCGAACCAATTTCAAACACAAATAGTCTTTAAATCTTTATTTGTGTTTGAAATTGGTGGTCCTTGGTAATTGTTTTTTTTTTTTTACTGGCTAATAAACCCCCCAAATAAAAAAAAAAAAGAAATAATTTTTTTTACCAATGACCGCCAATTTCAAACACAAATAATCCTTAAATCCTTATTTGTGTTTGAAATTGACGGTCCTTGGTAATTTTCTTTTTTTTTTTCTTTTTTCTTTTTTCTTTTTTACTGGCTAATAAACGCCCCTCCCCTCCCCCCCCCCCCCCCCCCCCCAATAAAAAATAAAAATAATAATAATTTTACCAATGACCGCAATTTCAAACACAAATAATCCTTAAATCCTTATTTGTGTTTGAAATTGACGGTCCTTGCTAATTTTTTCTTTTTTTCTTTTTTACTGGCTAATAAACGCGCCCAATAAAAAATAAAAATAATAATAATTTTACCAATGACCGCCAATTTCAAACACAAATAATCCTTAAATCCTTATTTGTGTTTGAAATTGGCGGTCTTTGGTAATATTTTTTTTTTTTTTTACTGGCTAATAAACGCTTTTTTTTTTTTTTTTACTGGTAAAAAACGCCCCCCCCCCCCCCCTTTTGTAAAATGTAACGCCTCCGGGGGCGTTAATTCGAGGTTATACGGTAGTCTCTTTACAAAACTTAACATCAGAGAAATCGGTTATAACTTCTATTTCCTTGCTCGGATCTGCTTCACATTTCACACACTCATTGCTCCAATGGACCTCTACCACCCTGTGACAAATTCACGTTCATGCCGCTCGCGCTAATCCCAGAGTCAAGGTCACAAGCCCACACACTTGGAAATTTGTGCATATTTTAGGGGTACCTGGGCCCACGCGGGGGGTATATTCCGTAAGCCTCGCTTACTGACCAATCTAGTTATTCTTAGTGTTATTATGGTAAAACAGGTAAGTTAAGACGTCACATATGTCAGTGTTTATGTAAGGCCGTGTGTCGGTAAGTGTCAATCGGCACGTAGGCACAAGGTGATACATGGATCAGCTAATAACAGGCCAATAATTGTATCCCCCAGACTCCGTCGGGGGGATACTATGGATTTGACAGCGGGCCGCGTCTGCGTCCGCCGCAGACACTTCTTGAACACCCTTTGGAATATTTTCATGAAATTTCACACATGCATAGACCACGACCCGGAGGTGTGTCGCGCACAAGAATGACAACTCTTGCGTTATCTCCCTTTTTTGTTTTGCGCACTCTACAAACTGGACAATAATGCATGAAGACCCGTTTTCTCGTCTGCTCTGTACACCTTTTCTCCTGTGCTCTGTACACCTTACCTGTAGAGAGAACAATAGAGACTGGGAGAACCATTCACTTGTGCATGTGCTAGCATGTGCAAATGTCCAGTCTTGACCACTCTTGACCACAGGTAATTTATACAGGTAAATTACTACATTGGATATTACATTTCCGTAAAACTGTGTTGACAATATTGTGGCAGTATGTGGACCTGTGCAGATATATGTAGATAAATATAGGACTATTAACAAAAATTCTGGGCTCCAGTGGCGAGCATTATTTTTTTTATTTTTCTTTTGTATATTACATTTCCGTAAACTGTGTTGAAAATATTGTGGCACTATGTGGACCTGTGCAGATATATGTAGATAAATATAGGACTATTAAAACAAAATTCTGGGCTCCAGTAGCAAGCATTATTATTTTTAACTTTTAAACTTTTTTTTTCCATTTCTTTTTTTCATTTTTTTTTCAAATTCTTTTTCAATTTTTGTCTAGTAGCATAAGGTCGTAAGTGCTATATACAGACTATTATCATATAATAAAACAATTATTGACTAATGAGCCATAGAATATAATCTGATATTCTATGGCTCACTAGTCAATAATTGTATAATATGTTCGGGCCAGTGAAAATTGCTTTCGGGCCCAGGCTCGAGGTCAAGGCTGGACAAGGCGAGGCATTTGATTCCGCGGAATTCTTGTTTACTTATCTCCCTTTGTTGTTTCGTGCTCTGATTTTGTATCCAGAGCATAACTCGAACACCCTTTGGAATATTTGTATGCCCCACCACGATAGTGGAGGGGGCATTTAGTGTTACCCTTGTCCGTCCGTCCGTCCATCCGTCCGTCCGCACACACGAATGGGTACTTGTTGTAAGCGTACGGGGATCTTATTGGGTAGGGTTAGGATAGTGTTGGGTACTCTTGTTGGGTATTTTTATAGAGTAAAAACCCAACAAGTATTCATTCGTAGGAACGTGCGTCCCGTCCTCCCGTCGTCCCGTCCGTCACAAAACTTTAACACTCGGGTAAATGTCTCATAATTTCTTCATCCTTCGACCGATCTCCTTCATATTTCATATACACATTGCTCTAATGGTCCTCTACCGCCCTGTGCCAAATCCACGTTCGTCCTGCCCCCGCCAAGCCCCCGCCAAGCCCAGGGTCAAGGTGACATACTTGGTGCTTCAAAAACTTTAACGCTCAGGTAAAAGAAAATTTTGACTTGGAATTTGGCCTCATTTATTATCAAAGCGATATGTGGGACATCCGTGTTCTATGAACACATTTTCTAGTTTATTAAACTTCACACATGCATAGAAGACGACCCAAAGGTGTGTCGCACGTAAGAATGACAACTCTTGCGTCGTTAATTTCTTAGTTATCTCCCTTTGTTGTTTCGTGAACTGATTTCGTGTCCGGAGCATAACTCGAACACCCTTTGGAATATTTTCATGAAACTTCACACATGCATAGACCACGACCCTAAAGGTGTGTCACGCAAGAATGACAACTCTTGCATCACTCATTTTTTAGTTATCTCCCTTTGTTTTTCCGTCACTGATTTTGGCTCCGGAGCATAACTTGAACACCCTTTTTTCAAACTACTTGTGTATCTGGGGAGGGGGATACACATGCGCTTGTCGACAAGCGTCCATTTCTAGTTATATTAAGAAACCCGATTGTGAAAAAAGTGACGTTTTGTATTTTGTGTATCTATCAATGCGTCTATCATCAGCCAAAATGGCGGGTACACCTCTATTCACAACCAAGATCGGCATTAGCACAACACGTACAGTCTGATGGCACCAGTGACATCAGTCACGAGGCTAAGTAGGTGATTTCCGCAAAAAGAGATCCAGCACACAGAAATCCATATTAGAAATTGGATACAGGATTATTCTCCGGAAATAACGTAAACAATTCCGGTTGCCATGCCAGATTCACCACCATATGTCCCGCAATTTCTGTCAACATTCGACGGCATTTTTCTTCAAATTATCGGCAAAAGATTCAAATGCGGTAAATTGTAGGAGTCAATTCTGAATGTGTACACATGTCCACGATAGGCTGTATACACGCCAATGTTTCAATGGCACAATTACGCAACATCAAAGAGATCGCCCCTCTTTGATTTCAGGGGACATATGTCATCGAAAGTGAAACCACGGCGTCGTCATTTTGGTGGCTCACCAATAGGTTGTGTACACGCGTGTTGAGTACTCGAAGCGGATTTTACGTAAACGGGTTAATTATTGGACGTGATTTATTCAATTCTTTGATGGATGTTTGAAACCATGTTTTGTCACTCAAAATTCATTTGATTGCTCATCGGATCTTCAAAACATAGCAGTCTTTCGAAATTAGCACTGTCGGGCCAGTAAAAATCCGCAAAATACAAGCCCTAATGGGTTGTGTAAAAATCACACCTTCGGGCCAGCAGTGTTCATTCTAGGCTGCACCATTGGTGCATTAAATTGCTCCAAGACGCATAAAAATGTCTGGAAAAATGTGACTTTTCATTGCGCTGATATCGTTATTTCTCTGAGTTGGCCGATCACACACAGTGAATCAAATGTGTCCAACAACTTCTGCTTTGATCGTGTTGATTGGCGGATTTTGTTCAGAATTTGATGTAACAAGCGTGTGTATTGGCTGAAGCATGCTGCTGAGCATGTGATTATACTAATTGTAAACGTCAACATCGCCAATAGATCGTGTGCCCAGGTATGCGCATAGTGAAAATGAATTCAGCTGATATGTAAATGTAACATTCTTTAGTAACTAAAAGTTCCTACATTGTTGGGTTGAGAGGCAAAAGCTATGGACATTAAATTTTGCCATTTAATGAAATATTATTCATTGATCCGACACCTTGGATAAGAGAAATTTAAGCATCATCAACTGAAACGTAAAACAAAATTTTCAAATCGGAAGTGAGTGTTGCTGATGTTTTTGGTTCATTTTCAGTGATGTTGTGACTATTAGTTGTATTCTAGACACTTTCAATGAGTAATTTGTGTAGTTGCAAGTTTCTTAATATTCCAGAAGTAATAAGAAAGCGGTTTCTGGAACACTAAATCTTCTAACAATAAAAGTAAATTGGGTTGTTGAATAACCAGTAGTCAACAGAACCAGTAGTTGGACAAAATACTTACATTCAACCTAGTTTGATTGATCAGGCGTTTTTTTTATTGTAATTTACAATGGCCAATCATTTTTTAAAATGTCCCCAGCTTTTTATATGAGGTGGGCACACAGGGGCCACTTTAACAATTCCTGGAATGAACACTGGGCCAATAAAAATCGCTAAATAACAAGCCCGACTATATTTTGAAAATAAGATGAACTTTTTGTATAATTTGTTCGCGTCGCACCATTTATATTCCTATTGCAGAACATCCCTTAATTCTTTGTAGCATTGCCTTCCCACCACCCCTGGTGACCCACTCAATTAGCATTTTTATTTACTAGTTTATATTTACACACAACCATCTGTTTGCTGATAGTATGAATGTTTCTATTCCAGGTAGGGACGGTTTATATCCTCTTAGCCACCAATCTCGTTTTACTGAAACATACCACGTGCACTTTTACCCGCAGGGGGCACGAACGCACGATAGATAGATTATCTTTCATTAAAAAAAGGCACAACATAGGTAGGGATCACAGGTGACTGAAAAACATTGCATGTCAGTATCATTTTTAGTATAAGTGTATTTATATTAGAAACTAGATATTATCGCTGATTTTTTTTCTGGCACCTGTGGTAGGGATGTTCCATTTCAGTCAAAACGACCGGTAAATATTGTGCTATTTCTATTTCGGTTATATTACATTTTAAAAGTTTGGGCCAGTGAAAATTGGTTCGGGGCAGTGACCGACTGCCTTGTGATTTCCACATCCTAAATTCTTTGACTGACATGGATGTTCAATACAATGTACATAATGTAGTCCAGATGGTCTATGGTGTAAATGTTAATGTTTAGAGATGATTCTGATGTGTTGAGATGAGACTATGGCGGACAGTCTGCTTCTGATATGTCAGAGGCATGAGAGAAATGAATGATGTTTCAAATTTATGCCCTTCAACTTACTAAAGGATATCAAATCAAACTGGAATTATTTCATCAATGATTCACAAAACTATGACTAAATGACTTGGAAATGTGCAGCATATATGAAAGCCCTCGTTTGGGGTACATACACCTGTGTAACTGATTTCTTTTATGAACATGCATATACATGCATATAACGTTCGTAGGACCAGCAACTTTCTCGGAGGACTACCAACTTTTTGAAGTCACTATATATATATATAGTCCTGCGGACTACCTGGTAAAACAAGTTAATGTCGAACCCTGATAACAGATGTTATCTTAAGGCATACATGTATATGATATGCTGTTCAGCACCCAGCCATATGTTGACTTACGAGTCACTTTTTTGAATATAATAAATAATGACAACCGGTTGTATTAGGTTAATGAACCCATTTCATATCACATGCATGGTATAACGACCCTTTCCCATCTCAATATAAGTGCCCATGTCCTGACCGCCCATGTGAACCATCCCGATTGGACGGTTCACTAAACATTCACCACATGAACAAGAGATGGGACAAGACAATAAGGTCTGCATGTGGTATGAAATGAGGTCATAAAATGAGTGTATAGTATATCCATGACACTGGTCTGTTTAGGATGGGATATGAAACCCAGGGCTCCAGATAAGGAATTAGTAATTGAGTATTGTCACTCCATCATTTTTGAAGCAATTGGGTATTTCAAAATTTTAATTTGGTAAAATAGAATCACACTACTGTTTTCACATCAACACACAGCAATTATTGAATAGTTTGCTTCGAAATGAAAACATATCTTGGCATTTCATTAGAATTGTCTCCAAGGAGACAATTCTAATGAAATACCAAGATGTGTTTTCATGGAAAACATGAAAAATATGCTATATTTGTGGTCTGTTTATCGTTTTAAGCAGCATGATAAAGGTACCACAACATTTTTTATTGCTTTTTGATACTCGCTATGTCTGATTTCAATTGGGTTTTTGCCAATTTTAATTGGGTATTTAAGCAAATACGCAGCTAATCTGGAGCTCTGTTAAATAAACCCTTGCTGTATCACCATGATCACATGCCTGCTATCACAATGCAGTGTACATGTATATCCCGTCTCCTGGGGCCTATTTCATCAACATTGCAAAGTATACTTTACTAGCAAAGTATACTTTGAGGGAGTAATCATTTATTTTTCCTGAAATGCATTATTTCATATAGAACTAACAAATGCATATATTTCAAGATTAAAAGTATGCAGAATTATTATACTGAATTTATTACATTATCACAGCCATTAAATGGCTGTGATAATGTAATAAATTCAGTATAATAAAAATTAATAAATTTAAAAAAAAATTGAAAATTTCTCCCTCAAAGTATACTTTGCTACTAAAGTATACTTTGCAATGTTGATGAAATAGGCTACTGAAGTGGGCTCAACTCTTTGCATGCTAGGAAACTTATGGGTTATCAATAGTTCAAAAATAGCAGATGACAATTAATTATAGTTTCTTTTATTTCTCCCTGTAAATATCATGAATATTTCATTGAATTTCAATAGAATTGAGTCCGGAGTTCACACACTTCTATATATAATGCCATATTTGTTTACAAATAATAAAATATGAAATATATCGATTATGTCGGTTTTGTCAGTCCAAAGCACATATACACAAAGCTTACAGTAGCGCTTTTCTGCTCCTTACCTATTTGTATATACTAATATCGTACACATATCGTAATCGTATAGTATTAATATATTTAATGAGCATATCATATGATCATATAATATTGGTATGTTTGTACCGTATCATCGTATAGTACAAACGTACTATACAAATATTATACAAACATACGATATCCGTTCGTATATACGATATATCCGTACGGATATGGTTTGAATATACCATAATCTGCTATGTTTGTACGATACAAACGTACCATAATTATACACATGTATAAACATCATATAAACGTACAATTTGAATGGTACATGTATATCTATACGATATTTGTTGGTATGTACGGTACAAACATATCGTACGTTTATATTATATGCATATCGTATAGAAAACATATTGTATTGGTATAGTATACGTATAGTATTGGTATAGTACGTATAGTTGACCTGCAGAAAAGCGCTACTGTACATGTAAGGTGTAACCCCAGGGCTCCAATAATTGAGTAGTTTCACTCCATCATTTCTGAAGCAATTGGGTATTTCAAAATTTTAATTGGGTAAAATAAAATCACACTACTGTTTACACATTAACAGACAGCAATTATTGAATAGTTTGCTTCAAAATGAAAACATCTCTTGGCATTTCATTAGAATTGTCTCCTTGGATACAATTAATTCTAGTGAAATACCAAGATGCGTTTTCATGGAAAATAAGAAAATTATGCTATATTTGTGGTCTGTTTATTGTTTTCTGTAGCATGATAAAGGTACCACAAATTTGTTATTGCTTTTTGATACTCGCTACTTCTGATTTCAATTGGGTTTTGGCAATTCTAATTGGGTATTTAAGCAAATACACAGCTTATCTGGAGCTCTGTAACCTAACAAGACAATATTACATTTGAGACATGCCATGATTTTTTGTACCTAAGATAATGTGCAATATCTGACAAAAAATATTTTCAAAGTTTAACATATTTTCCGTATATGATGTCGAAAGATGACAACATTTTCATAGAATATGTGGAATAGTATTCCGCATTTGCTATAAAAAAAGTTGTCATTTTTCGATGTCATTTACAGAAAAGATCACATTTTCTGTAAATATATTTCATGAAAAATATCACTTGTCCTTAGGTACAAAATCGTGTGGCGTGTCTCAATTGGCGTTCCAAGTTAAAAAGGATTTTTGAGTCATTGCCACTGTGTCATATTAGTCCCCTGTTTATGTACCCACAAATTTAATTTAGTTATAATTTACCCTTGTACATAAATCCATCCATCTGTCCATCCATCAGTGACACTTTGGATCACTTTGTGCGTTTCAGACTGTTCTTCAGCCACTATAACATGTATGGCCATCAAATTTACACACAATAATCGGCTACATGTACTGCTCTACATCAGGAACTGACATATAACATTTAGCCTCCATATGACCGTGACCTACTTTTTTCTCTTAAACATGTTAAATGACGTAGCCATACGGACCACATTGTGTGTTTAAGTCCGTTCCTCGGCCACTATAACACCTACGACTACCAACCATGCACACAATAATCGGCTACTGCTCTACATCTGTAGCCTATTTCATCAACATTGCAAAGTATACTTTAGTAGCAAAGTATACTTTGAGGGAGAAATTTTCATTTTTTTTTTCATTTTTTTTTAATTTTTATTATACTGAATTTATTACATTATCACAGCCATTTAATGGCTGTGATAATGTAATAAATTCAGTATAATAATTCTGCATACTTTTAATCATGAAATATATGCATTTGTTAGTTCTATGTTGATGAAATACGCCCCTGGACCTTAAAATGACCTTGACCTACTTTTTCGTTTAAATGGCTACCAAACATGCACACAATAATCGGCTACTGCCGTACATCAGAAACTGACATATAATGCTCGACCTTCACATGACCTTGACCTCCTTTTTCCGCTGAAGGAACGTAGCTATCAGGACCACTTTGTGTATTTAACTCCTGTCCTCGGCCACTCGATGAAACAGTATTCTCATATTTGATCTTGCTACAACTTGACATTGCTTTTCACCATTTTGGTCTAGAATACTGTATGCAGTGAGTACTCTAGACCAAAATGGTGATAAGCTAGTGGGCCACTAGTCCTACCAGTTTCATTGCAGGGATTCCGCTGACGATCGCCACTTTCGCAATTGGTGACAAAAATAAACTATTGGCAATTTTTTTGTTTTGATTTTTGTAAAAAAAATTGAAGTGGCAATTTTTTTCCCCAGCGGAATCCCTGGCAAATTGATATATGCTGCCAGAGTTGACAGGGGGGGGGGGGGGGGGGGGGTGGGGGGGGGGGGGGGGAGGTTACCCTGTCCCATGGACAGACTCCTAGTTGTTATGGTGCTTCTCAAATGTCGTGATGTCATAACCAATCTATTTGGTATATGTATTTCTTTCTAAATTTACAAGTACCGTACGTGGGTTGTTGGTTGGGCGAACACGATTGTGTAAATTAACGGTGGGGTTCCTCCTTATAGGAATCACAATTTGCCTGTTTTGGCCCTTGGGTACGTTTTTATCTTTGGCTCTTTTTGTTACCTGGGAGTTGAATTGGGTTATTGTCAATTATAAAAGTAGTAAGATTATTACTGATCCTACTTCTTTTGGGAGGGGCCAAGTGATTCTGGTGTGGCAAGTACCTGGCATCAGGATCATTCCGAATTCAGGGCTGAATATATAGTTATTTTATTGTAAATATTCAGATCTGATTTTGGGATTTTCCCCCCATTTGTACATGTACTTGAACAGGTAATATATGGGATTTAGTACCCATTGACCCGGCCTTAAATATCCTTAGCTGTCGATAGGCCGTTAAACCCCAACAAACAAACAAACAAACAAACAAACAAACAAGTACCGTAATAACTAGTATATTTTCACAGTAATTGTGGTAGTACATTGTTGCTGTGCACCAGACTGACCTAGTAATAGCCACAATAAGGTAGGTCCAGCGCTCCAGATAAGGGGTGTATTGGTGTATTTTACGCACTTATTTTAGCTGAATATGCATTAATTATCAACCGTGGGAGTACAAAATACTCACAGCAATGTGAAAATACGCATTGATTTTCAAATGGAGTACTTAGTGAAAATACTGTAATAAAGTTGAAAATTTACTTAGTTGAGCTGCAAAATGCAAACACTGTTTGCTTTTTGCAGCTCAACTAAGTAAATTTTCAACTTTATTACAGTATGAATAAGTGAATAAGTAATAATACAATCAAATAAGTGCATGTTTAAATTTGTTTTGTTCAGTTGTTCCGTATTTAATAAAGAATAAAATCAATAATACAATAAATAAAATAACCCATTTAATTTTAAATCAGGAGGTACGATACTCTTTTGACACACAGCTTATCTGCAGCTCTGTATGTCGAACCACTTCCAGGAATCTAGCCTTATATTTCCTGATGAAATGCTTGGTATAATTGTTGGAATTGCCTCTGTATTGCCTGACACCAGATCAGGACACTGTGTTTCAATGAATGTTTCAATTGTAATTTTAGTGCAAATGTTCAGATACATTCCTGTATATTTTACCTTGCTGTTAAGCGGACATTGAGCCCCAATAAATCAATCAATTAATCCAACAATCAACCAATCAATCAATTAACAATGAACCAATCCACTTTTAGGGATTCGCTTCGGCCAGTGAAGATAGATGTGGATGAACATGGTGACGGATCTCCGGATGTAGTTGTCATTGACAACGGAGACACCGGCACCATTCACTTGCAGATTGGTGGCGATAAACAGACAGCAGGTATGCGACATTCAGACACTAACTTGTGTCCGTTGGGCCGGGGCTATCACAAGGACCAACCCAAATCAGTCGGTCGGAGTTTGAGTTTCTGCTCTATATCTCAGGGGTCCAGATAAGGAATTAGTAATTGAGTATTGTCACTCCATCATTTCTGAAGCAATTGGGTATTTCAAAATTTTAATTGGGTAAAATAGAATCACACTACCGTTTACACATTAGCAGATCGCACTTATTGAATAATTTACTTCTAAATGAAAACACATCTTGGTATTTCATTAGAATTGTCTCCTTGGAGACACTTCTAATGAAATACCAAGATGTGTTTTCATGGAAAAATAAGAAAATATGCTATATTTGTGGTCTGTTTATTGTTTTCTGTATCATGATAAAGATACCACAAAGTTTTCATTGCTTTTTGATACTCACTACTTCTGACTTCAATTGGGTTTTTGGCAATTTTAATTGGGTATTAACGCAAATACACAGCTTATCTGTAGCTCTGGTCCTCTACAGAAATGAGTTGTGTCACTCATCATTATAGTTCTGTTTCCAAACTACTGGCTGACATGTAAGAAAATAAAATAATAGTTTTGGCGGGGAGTGAGGATGGTAAATAAATACTGCATACTACAAGTGGCATGTACAATGTATTGCAGCTATGGGTAACGGACATTCCGGGTCGGTGACAATCACCCAGATCACCCCAGCTGCTGGCGATGTTGTCATGAATCACGTGTACAAGGACAAAAAAGGTAAATCACAACAAAATATTTGTTCAGCTTTTAAGAACTATTTAAAGAAAACAAGACACCAATAAATTGCAATAAGTATGAATACAGTTTGAGATACAAAATATAAAAGGGAACTTTGTATAGCTAAACTAGTACAGGGTTTCTCAACTGTCCACATGGTGTCACTCCGGTATATAGAGGTTTCACTGTAAATCCAACATCTTGATCCTGATCCTACTGCTTTTGGGAGGGGGCCAAGTGATTCTGGTGTGGCGAGGACCTGGCATCAGATCAGGATTATTCTGATTTCAGGACTGAATATATAATTTTTTTTATTGTAAATATTCAGTTCTGATTTTGGGATCCCCCCCCCATTTTGTACATGTAATATATGGGATTTAGTATACTAAACCCATTGATTGACCCGGCCTTAAATGACCTTAGCTGTTGATAGGCCGTTAAACACACGATACCACATTGGTGTAGTGTAACACCACACTCGTCGTATTTGATTGATCAAAGCAATCGTGCGTCAAAATTCATGCATATCGTGTGGAATTTGGTGTCGTGTGTGTGCCATGTGGAAACAGTGTCGTGTTCGTTAGTGTGTGCACTTACACGCTGATCCTACTGTACAAGTTTGTCCATCATCAAGGTGTATGATCACGTGGTACTAACAACAACAAGTACCGATTCAAAGTACATATTCTTTTATAGTGTCCTTATTACGTAACAAATTTTGATGTAATATGGCGAATCAAACGCGTCTTGTTAAGCTGCATTTTGTGGTCTCTTTATTTTCGCCCAAACGTCTGTCATTTTTGCGAAGAATCGATTTCCGTGTCTCTGACAAACTCCATAGACCACCAAATGCAGCTCATGAAGACGCGTTTGCTTATTTCATCAAAATCCGTTGCATATTATGGAAAATATCAAATAATACTTACTTTGGAGTGGGCGACGTTGTTGTTGTTGTAACCACGTGATCATGCACCTTGATCATGCTATAACTTCAATATTAATCAAACAATTGCTTCTATCTTTCAGCATGAAATACCATTTAGGTTTAATGTCAAAAATTGCATACATAATGTGATTGGTCCATATGACATCTACTTGTGATTTGCTCAACACACAGCAGAGGCGAATTGCTACATGTTTATTATGCGAGTATCGTGAAAATGCTGCAATGTACCTGAGGATTCACTTGATGAACCCTTTCCCTGTTTTGAGATATTTCGACTCTTCCAAATCAAAAACATCTGAATAAAAGAATCAAATGCTGGGTCAAATGATGGTTAAATTATCTGATAGAGTAGAAAACATTGTGAGAAAAGGAGAAATTGCTTGTTACAAGCAATTTCTCCTTTTCCCACAATGTTTTCTAAAGACATCTTCTGCAGAGGTGTGAAAAGTCGTTTCTATCAGGGAAAGGGTTAAAGGCCGACACTGGTTTGTTGCCAGTTATTACACACTGGCATCCTCTTGGCTTAGTCTGTAGGTGCGGACTCTGGTAATTGAGATTTAGATGCATGTGCAGGAATACACACATGCTTTTATAAGCCGCTGATATGTGCTATAAGCAGTTGTACAACTACATTTGTGAGTTTTTCTACGATTAGAGTTTTTTTTTTACACAAAGGTGCCACACTATTTTTTCCTTACTAACATTAAAAATTTGCATACGTTAATATGATTTTGCATCTTCTGTTGTAGCCTATAAAGGCCTAATTTTAATATACCACAATCCAACATGTCAGCTTTTTATTACCTGGACCTATTTTTCCCCCGTGAATGCCATTTTCAACATTAATGTAGGAATGAATGGCCTTTTTGTGGAATTTATCGGCGTATGAACTTGGAAAAGTCGCGGGAATACTGGACGAAGGCCAGAAGGCCTCGTCCAGTATTCCCGCGACTTTTCAAAATTTATATCCCCGATAAATTCCACAAAAATGCCATTCATTCCTTATAATTCCAGCATTTGAAATAAATTCATCAAGAAAATGTGTTTATTTTCCATTTTCTTAAGAATTATTTTAACTGCGCCTTATGGTTACGGAAAGTAGTCCGGCATGGGAGTTTACTGGGATATAAATTTTGGACAGAGACTTGCTACGGACCAATCAAATGTTAGGGAATTGTGTAAATATTTTTGTGCTGGAATTATAGGTACATGCCCACTCAGTAGGCACAAAATGGTCTTTATATCAGACATCATCTGAGACATTTTCTGGCAAAATAAACATTAATTCCCGGGGAATGATTCCCCATTACCCCACGTATTAATTGGCATTATTATACATTTTATATCAGACGTAAATTTAATTCCCGTAAAGAACAGTTTGTACCTACTGAGTGGGCATGTACCTTTAAGTTTTTCTGTTTACAGTGTCAAGTTTATGTCTTTTAAAGAGGCATTCCAGGACTTTTTTTAAATATATTTGTGCCATTGTATTATCTGTTAAATGGCCTTCGTGGCTTTGTCTCGTTTCCTGTTTTTTATTATTATTTTGATTAAGGCTGCCAGCGAGGGGATTAGCTTTGTTTAATGTTGCCAGTTCTTGTTTCATATTGTTACGATAAAATACTGTGACATTTCAGAGCTCGACGACGTTTATCCAGCCAAATCATACTGGACAACAAAGCGGGATGAGCCGGTTAAACTACGTATCTCCGATACAGGGCCCGCCTCTAGGAAACCTACCACTTGTCAAACTGTGATGATGGATACCGCCAACAGGCTACCGAATAACACCGCTTTAGGTGGGTAGATTTATTATTTGATGTAACAATTTGCTGCATGTAATAGTTATAGTTCACATATTGAATTGTTAATAAATTAATTTTGTAGCTCGCAATATGTGAACTATAACTAACTTATTGTTTACCACGCCTCATCGCGTGCTTGTCACCGCCCCCTACACGCTTTCAAATCCAGATTCTATTACGTGATTGGCGTTTTACGCCGAATTGATAATGCACACTATAATTTAGTAATGTTTATTTTACTCATAGTGACGCGCGGTGGTATCAGGCTATTTTCATATGCAAATGAGGCATGGTATTTTTTTTTTTATTTATACTAATTAAATGCGTCACCTGAAAAAATAATATGTTCGTCAGATTATACAGTATGATAATTGCACATCAACAAATAAATACAGAGAATATATAGTAATGTCTGTTAACATTTTAAAGAAACACGGTTACCGCCCCTGATATCAGTGTGTAAATTTACGAATGATATAAAATGTATAATAATGCCAATCAATACGTGGGGTAATGGTGAATGAATGTTTACTTTGCAAGAAAATGTCATATCTACAGAATATACAAAACTATCTGTCAGCCTATATTATAACCTACTTAGCAGGCATCTACCTTTAAAGCCGTTCACTTTCATTTTTTCTCTGTCCAGCGGTGAAGCGTGACGGAGTGTGGGTGAATTGGACGTATCGGCAATACCAGGACGATGTCATTAAGGCAGCAAAGGCCATGATTATGGTACAGTAGAACCTCTCGAAACTGGGCACCTGGAGAAATATATTTGTTTAATTTTATGGGTTTCCCTGTAATTTATATAGAATGGTAATGACTATTCATGTTAGCAATTAACACAAACATGTCTTGCCACGCTCATATACCTGAATTACAGTGGAGCCTCTCTAAACCGGACACCCTGGGGACCTCCCAGGGTGTCCGGTTTAGAGAGGCTCCACTGTACTATATTTCATGTACACTCAAATATTAGTTGATGATGGTCAATGTTGCTACGCATCATTATTGCAATGCTATACAGTGGAGGACTGAGCAGATGCATAGGCTGATCTGGATTCACACTAGTCTCACACCAATAAGCTCCATTTCTCCAGTCACAGCCACAAATAAGAACAAAGTGTTGCATAACATGGGGCTTAGCAGTGCTCCAGTTAAGGTGCGTAATTTGGAGGTAAATTTCTTATTTCTCCATCAAAAATTGCAAGTTGGGAGTGCTTTAGAATCGTCTCAATGAGACGATTCTAAAGGACTCCCAACTTGCCATTTTTGATGAAGAAATAACAAAATTCACCCCAGTTGGTCAAATTACGTACCTTAACTGGAGCTCTGGCTTAGTGATTACATGTATGACATTTTATAGCAGATGAGAGCATTCAAGGAGTGGTTAAAAAGTAATTAAATTTATGTCAGCTTTTCAAAACCACATATTGCATTACGATGTGTATGCGATGGGTAATAAACACCAATAAATCAAATCACTGTACCATGTATTATACAAGATGTCTATTTATTATATACCTACCCATGAAATACATAGTTATACGATGTAAATAAAAGTCATATGTTCTCATCAATGAAATAAACAACTTCCGGTGAAAATACGACTACTTCCGCTATCTATATTCATAAAATATATGTTCGGGAAAACAGTGCAAATAGGCTGCAAATACACATTCATTACCGTATACAGTCTAAAAAACTGCTAATTTCCATGGAGCGGTATATAATAAAAATAATATTCATATTTTTGCAACGAATATGACAAATATGTTCAAATATGTTCATCTCGATGAACATATATGTCATATTCGTTGCAAAAATATGAATATCCTCTTTCCTAGCAGTTTCCTCGAACAATTTGTATCGATAGGCCATTAAGCACATTTCAATTTCTTGAAAAATTTGTGTCGATGGGCCATTAAGCAAGATTCCATTCCTTGAAAAACTTGTGTCTATTGGCCATTAAGCACCATTCTGTTCCTTGAAAGATTTGTGTTGATGGACCTGTAAGCACAATTCCGTTCCTTGAAAGATTTGTGTCGATGGGCCATAAAGCAAAATTCCGTTCCTTGAAAGATTTGTGTATGGGCCTTAAAGCAAAATTCTGTTCCTTGAAAACTGTATCGATGGGCCATAAAGCAAAATTATGTTCCTTGAAAGATTTGTGTAAGGGCCGTAAAGCAAAATTCCGTTCCTTGAAAAGTTTGTGTCGATGGGCCATTAAGCAAAATTCCGTTTCTTGAAAACTTTGAGTCGATGGGCCATTAAGCAAAATTCTGTTCCTTGAAAAGTTTGTGTCGATGAGCAAATCAAGCACGATTAAGCCATTAAGCCGATTTCATTAAAATTGCAAAGCATACTTATATAGCAAAGTATACTTTGAGGGAGTAATCATTTATTTTTCCCGAAATGCATTATTTCAGAACTAACAACTGCATATATTTGATGACTAAAACTATGCAGAATTATTATACTGAATTTATTACATTATCACAGCCAAAATGGCTGTGATAATGTAATAAATTCAGTATAATAAAAATTAATGAATTTATCCTTAAATTGACAATTTATCCCACAAAGTATACTTTGCTAGATAAGTATACTTTGCCATGTTGGTGAAATGGCTACTGAGCTCAATGGTTGCGGTGTAATGAGGACCTGGCACTAGGTTTTTCTAACTTCAGGGCTGAATATATATGAGCCGCGCCATGCGAAAACCGGTCTTAATGACATTTTCATTTTTTACTTTTTCGTGTATTCTGAATTGTACATCTTTTAAAAGCCATATGCCGCCACAATTATCAATGTATCCCAATTATGTTTCACTTTAGAAGTAGTTTTATTACGCGTGGTAAAAACTTATATGACGTTTTAGATCAATGACGTCGAAATTACGACGTTTTTATCAACGTAGTAGGCAAGGGGTGTTGATCCGGACAAGTCCTATAGATTTGTCATCTTTTATCGCATGTCAACCAAATTTGGATATCTCGTAGCCTGGCCAAGTGTCTCCCATTAGGCCAAGACAAAGTATGAAAATAATGTGTATGGCTCGTGTTGCAGTTGCTAATGTAACGTTATGTTTTGGATTGAGGCCCAAGTAACGTAATTTCGTATGAATAATTTTCAAATAACGCAGAGTGAGGCGTTTGCCTGTTGTTTGCTGCTGTCTGAAAGAATGTTGGGGAATAATAGCGACATCATTTAACATTTTGTATGCGACGACATATTTTAAAGTAGGCATTAACATTAACTTTGTAACAAAACACGATACCGGGCAGATTTGGTAGCGTGATACCTTATAATTGTCGCCGTGTGTCTTTCTTGAGGATCGCATTACCATCGCCTGATATACATTATTATGCAGTCAAGTGATAAACTGATGATTTGATACTACAAAAGCACTTTAGACTACAAAAGTAAGTTTATGACCATCACATTTACAATTAATATGATGATGCATTTATTTTAAATTCAATACAAACCCCGGATATTTATGTCATTTTATAGCTGCGTGTCTACCTCCATTTATGATAAAATGAGTGGCATTAAATGGCATATCATTCGCTAAGTACTGGATAGAATTGTTCAAAAGTCTCAATTTACCAAGATAATAGATGGTAATCAGAGTTCTGCTATTAAATATCAGCAATTAAAGTAATTAATAGTTTGAAATAGTGTTTTGCTGAGCCCGACAATGTACTTGCAATAATTAATTCATGTAAATTTTCAGCATGTTGTGGAAATAAACATTAAAACATGATCATGATGTATTTGTAGTTCTTTATCATTCCATCGGCTCCCAGACAATACGCGCATTTCAAACAGCTTTTCTGATTGGCGGACCAAAATAGTTTGCTTTATACTTGTATCACTTATGTAAATATACCATCCAATGAAAACCGTTGATAGATGTATAGCTAAGCGCTGTTGCTATGCGAATTTTACATTTCCGGTACATTTCACGAGCGCCCCTAACACACTTCGGACTTTTTTAATTTCGCAACCCGCGAACTCGGACCGAATATTTAATGCGCCCCATCACAAGTACGTGATGTCAAGTCATGACGTCATAATATGTGTACCGAGGTACAACGCATCGCGTCTCATATTAGTGAAAGTTTCAGTAAGTTATCATTTTCTGTTTTCTGTTCACACTTAATGTTAACTGACACCAGTAAACGTAAATGGGAGGGCAAACTGTGAACTTTTACGGCGACGCTAGACAATTTGAAACGTCGTTTTTCCGACATCATTTACCGCTTTTCATGACGTTGTCATTAAGCCCGGTTTTCGTATGGCGCGGCCCATATATTTTTATGTACCGTTTTATGTACCGGTAACCGTAAGTATTCATTTCTGATTCTGGCATTAAATAAATAAATATATCTCATCACAATAGCAGTGTATTTGAATGGAATATGTTTTGGGAAACCCCTATATTATATTATAGGGGTTTTCCAAACCTAATGGTGTCCGAATATTTAAGCTTATTACGTATTTCAGTTGGGGTTGGAGCCGCATCATGCAGTGGGGATCCTCGGGTTCAATGCACCGGAGTGGTTTATTACGTACTTGGCCGCCATCTATGCTGGGTATGTATTGGTTCTATAGGAATGAATGGCCTTTTTGTGGAATTTATCGGGGTATAAACTTGGAAAAGTCGTGGGAATACTGGACGAAGCGATAACAAATTTACAATTTTCAAAAAAAAATAAATATATATATATATTTTTATATTTTTTTTCGAAAATTGTAATTTTGTAAGGCCTCTATGCACCGGAGTGGTTTATGACGTACTTGGCCGCCATCTATGCTGGGTATGTATTGGTTCTGTATAATAAACAACTGCACGTTCATGTGATTTTGTACTACGGCAGCAAAACGTGGAACAGACAGTAGTTTCATTTGCTTATCAAACTAGCCCGATACAAACATGTGTATCAACAGTTAAATAAATATTACTAAATGATATATCTGTATAGCAGGTATTGGTCCTGAACTGTGGAGAAGACTGGAGGAGAAATGAGGCTTATTGGTTTTGTAACCAGTGTAGATCCAGATCAGCCTGTGCATCTGCACAGTCTGATCAGTATCTGCACCGGTTACCATTTCATCAATGATAAAATCAATATATATAGTTATCAGGATACTGTAGTGTGTTATTTGATCAGGATCTACACTGGTCACAAATCTTGTAAGTCCCATTTCTCCAGTCACAGCCACAAGTGACATGTGTGCTATGCTGATCAATAGGATGGATTTACATTTATTGAGCATGTGCTGCATTTGCAGCCCATGCTCAATAAATGTAAATCCAATATACCATGCGAGTGTCTTTATATCGAGTGTATTCAGCTAGGTTTGGAAACGGAAGCCGAGGAATTCCTACGCGACACTTGTTAGTAATTGGCTATTTATGAGGGATAGGTTGTGACCGACAGGTGACAGCACTGGTCGGCAATAGCAGAGGTTGTGGATTCAAACCTTGTCTTTGGCATCAAAAATACTTACATAGTATTTCCATCCCACTGGTCTTTCGGATGAGATTTGAAACCCAGGTTGCTTCCTTAAATGACCTTACCTGTTGCTGGGACATTAAACCCATTTACTTTTCTCTGTTTATGGATGTACAATTTACTGTATACAGAGCTCCAGATAAGCATTGGGTCTAAAGAGTATGGAAAAGTCGCGGGAATACTGGACGAAGGCCGGGAGGCCTCGTCCAGTATTCCCGCGACTTTTCCAAGTTTGTACCCCCTGATTTCAAATTAAATGCATATTTTATTTTTACTAATGGATTTTTGATTTTCTTCATTATTAAATAGGGAACACATGATAAAAAATTGTTTAATCATTCACTTATTTGAGTGTAATATTACTTGCTAACTTATTTATGCTGTAAAACTATGAAGTATTTTCAATGGCATATTTTCACATTGCTGTGAGTATTCTGTACTCCTATTTTTGATAATCAATGCATATTCTGCTAAAATAAGTGTGTAATCTACGCCAATACGCCTCTTATCTGAAGCTGTGTGTATAATTCCTCTACAGAGGCTTGTCCATGGGTATATACACGACGAACACGCCCGAGGCGTGCGAGTACGTGCTGTCTGACAGCGAGGCCAACCTCATCGTCGTAGAGAACCACGCACAGCTACAGAAAATACTGAAGGTCTGGGACAAACTGCCACACCTCAAGGCCATTGTCCAGTATACAGGCGAGGTGGCCGAACGCAGGAAAAACATATACTCAGTAAGTTGGGATGGGTTGTGGTCTAGCGGGTATTGTACTGCATTGGCCTGTGGTGGTTGGTTGGGAGCATGCGTTGGAAAATTTAACGACCAGGATTCATCCTTACCAGATTCTCGACCGTAGACCAGTAGACGATTTCATCAAAATTGCAAAGTATACTTTTCTAGCAAAGTATACTTTGAGGGAGTAATCATTTATTTTTCTCGAAATGTATTATGTCATATAGAACTAACGACAGCATATATTTGATGATTAAAAGTATGCAGAATTATTATACTGATTTTATTACATTATCACAGCCAAAATGGCTGTGATAATGTAATAAATTCAGTATAATAAAAATTAATAAATTTATCCTAAAATTGAAAATTTCTCCCTCAAAGTATACTTTGCTAGGAAAGTATACTTTGCAATGTTGGTGAAATAGGCTACTGGTCAATCCCTCGTGTACCTTTCTGGCTTTCTGGTACGGGAGAGTTGAATCTGGTTATACCTATTATAAAGGTATTAAGATTAGTACTGATCCTAATACTTTTAGGGAGTGGGGCTAAGTGACTCTGGTGTGGTACCAGTAGCCTATTTCACCAACATTGCAAAGTATACTTATCTAGCAAAGTATACTTTGAGGGAGAAATCATTTATTTTTGCCGAAAATCTTGTATAGAACTAACGACTGCATATATTTCATGATTAAAGGTAAGCAGAATTATTATACTGAATTTATTACATTATCACAGCCATAATGGCTGTGATAATGTAATGAATTCAGTATAATAAAAATTAATAAATTTATCCTAAATTTGAAAATTTCTCCCTCAAAGTATACTTTGCTAGAAAAGTATACTTTTCAATGTTGGTGAAATAGGCTACAGGTCAGGCTATTCTAATTTCAGGGCTGAATATATATTTTTAGCTCACCTGAGCAAAGCTCATGTGAGCTCTTGTTACCGCAATGTGTCCGTCGTCCGTGAACATTTTCAAACGTCTTCTCCTCGGTAACCATTGGGCCTATAGTCACCAAACTTCATGGTCATGGTCCTTAGGTAGGGGGATTACAAAATTGTTAAAATGACGCCATCACGTAATCCAAGATGGCCGCCATCTAAAAATAGCACAAATTCTTCAAAAATCTTCTTCTCAAGAAACGCCAACCGGATTTTCAACAAAACTTGGTAGGAATGATCGATGTACATTGCTCTTTCAAAGTTGTTAAAATGGTGACCCCGGGGTCCAAAATGGGCGTGGCCCGTGGGGTCAAATTTTATTTTTGACCGAATATGATCATGTCATATATCAAATTGAAGGTATCAATGAGGCGATCACTCTGGTGCGTTTTTTGTCGAAATCGGATTGTTATGTCATCCAAGATGGCCGCTGAAAGGTCAAAAGGTTGTTCTTTTATTAAGAGATTTCAAAATTCTTCGTCACATGAACCGCTTGGCCCATGGTAGCCAAACTTAAAAGTTATGGTCCATGGTTGAAGCCTTTTCAGATTTGTTAAAATGGAGGTCATCGCTAATCCAAGATGGCCACCGTCTAAAAATAGCATAAATTCTTAAAAAATCTTCTCATGAACCGCTAGCCGGATTTCGACGAAACTTGGTAGGAATGATCGATGTACACTGCTCTTTCAAAGTTGTTAAAATGGTGACCCCGGAGTCAAAAATGGGCGTGGCCCGTGGGGTCAAATTGGGGTCAAATTTTATTTTTGACCGAATATGGTCATGTTATATATCAAATCGAAGGTATCAATGAGGCGATCACTCTGGTATATTTTTTGTCGAAATCGGATGGTTATGTCATCCAAGATGGCTGCCGAAATGTCAAATGGTCGTTCTTTTATTAGAGATTTCAAAATTCTTCTTCTGACACATGAACCGCTTGGCCCATGGTAGCCAAACTTAAAAGTTATGGTTCATGGGTGAAGCCTTTTCAGATTTGTTAAAGTGGAGGTCATCGCTAATCCAAGATGGCCGCCGTCTAAAAATAGCATAAATTCTTAAAAAATCTTCTTCTCATGAACCGCTAGCCGGATTTCGACGAAACTTGGTAGGAATGATCGATTTACAAATGCTCTTTCAAAGTTGTGAAAATGGTGACCCCGGGGTCAAAAATGGGCGTGGCCCATGGGGTCAAATTGGGGTCAAATTTTATTTTTGACCGAATATGCTCATGCCATATATCAAATTGAAGGTATCGATGAGGCGATTGCTCTGGTGCAATATTTGTTGGAATCGGATTATTATGTCATCCATGATGGCCACCAAAAGGTCCATTTATTCAAGATTTTGAATGTCTTTTTCTCAGGAACCACATGGCCGATGCTGGCCAAACTTCATAGGAAGATAAGATCTTTGGGTGAAGCATTTTCAGATTTGGTAAAATGACAGTGATCGCTTAATCCAAGATGACCGCCATCTAAAAATAGCACAACACATGAACTCGATGTCGCTTTCTCCTCTGGTGTTCATGGAGTCATGTGAGCGAATTAGGGCCATCATGGCCCTCTTGTTTCTGTACATATTCAGTTCTGATTTTGGGATTTTCCACCTATATGTACATGTGAAATACAGGATCCAATCTCATTGGCGCGGCGAATACCACTACAAGGTGTGGGATCACGTGGTTTCCAAATACAATATCCCGACGTGATGTAATTTTTACAGCAGAACAAACGGACGGAATTTTATGATATGTAGAGCACCAAATATGATGGCATATGTGTTTTATGGGTGCTCTGAAAGTTATTTACAATAAATCACAAAGAATCGAGTACCGTTGATTTCTTATATTCACATGCTCTAGTTTTTATTTGCATTTACGGTAACTGATTCTTCGTCAAAACGACAGAATTATGAGATTAAATCCTCATATATATTAAAGGGCAACGTGTAACACATTTGCTGCGGTATATTTCATAAAAATATGTCATTCCATTAGAAAGATATTAAAGGACATTTACAGTAAAAACATCTAAAAAACATTCTGTCACGCCGTATGGAAACACGTGATCCCACACCCTCCACAATACAGGCATGTGGTGTTGAAAGGGTTAAAATCAGTTGTTACAGTGGAAGTATTTGAAATAGGAATGAAACAATTATTTTTGTTACTTCCAGTTACACCATTTCTGCAGTGTGAAAGTGTCTATAACACACATGCTATAAAAAGTATTTTGTTTGTCATTAACCACTGTATCAGAAATAAAACTACAGCATGTCGGCTCTTTAAAAACAAAAAAAACACGTAGTATATATGTACATACGTTTGTTTCCCATTGAAACACTATGGACGTCAAGACGTCAATATTTTTCCATATTGATGTCTCGTGAGTTCATATTGGTCAGTGGTGAAACTACGCTTCACATCGCAAAATACTTCCTTCTAAATCACCACTAATTTGTTTATTTTATTTACAATTTGAATATTTTTGAAGCGCATATAAATTGTGAATGATGTACGTATATATAATAAAAAGGTTATTTGAATTGTATGTGGATATATGTCACTAAGGTTGCGCAATATTGCACGCTACGGAACTACGGAAGCATATATCCACATACAAATCAAACAACCTATAAATATTGGATATTGGAGGCATCGTTTGAGATGGTCACTCTGATTTCAGTGGGAGGAGTTTATGAAGCTATCGACTGATGTGCCCATGTCGGCTTTAGAGGAGAGGTTTCAGCATCAAGCTCCAAACACATGTGCCACTCTCATCTACACTGTAAGTTTGTGGATATTAACCCATTTCATGCTGAGGACTCCATTTTGTTTGTGGAACATCCTAAATATTTTCATTATATGAGATCAGAAATATATGTTGTGACCACCATTTGAATCGTCTCATCAAGACGGTTCAACTGAGTGGTCACAACATATGATTTCATTGAGAAATAACAAAAATAAAATACAGTGAAATCGCAATGGCTCGAAAGCCCATGGGCCGGCACATTTTTTTTTCCAGTCATCACATCTCGCTGTTTTGGTATATTTGTTGACTACTGTACTACTGTACCCGTCGGATTTAGGAATAAGGAAGCACAATTGAGTGTATCCATGTTTGAGCTGATTATAGTATTTATTTGAAGATTGAAGTCAGCATGTGAAATTAAATACACTATTTACAAAAATGTCTTTATTATACCCCCCCCCCCCCCCCCCACCCCCCCCCCCCTGCAACGAGTTGGGGGGGGGTGTATACTGGAGTCAGGTTGTCGTCCGTGTGGGTAACTAAACGGGAGGAAGGGGCCATTGGGAGGAGCCCAACACAAAAGAATCCTTTGATTTATTCCGTGTGGGGCCATTTCTATTGTTGGAAATGGCTCCTTCTATTCCTCCATATCGTTGGCATGTGCGTCCGTCCGTCTGTCACTAAACTTAGGAGAAATATCTGAGAAATATGTTATATTTATATAACTTCTGTTTCCTTCATCTAAAATGCTTAATATTTCACACATGCATTCATGTAAGGCTCTACTACCATGCTGTGCCAAATCCACGACCATCCAACCCCCGCTGATCCCAAGGTCAAGGTCAAATACTTAGTCTCTTTACAAAACTTAACATCAGAGAAATATGTTATAACTTCTATTTCCTTCATCTATAATGCTTAATATTTCACACATGCATTCCTGTAAGGCTCTACTACCATGCTGTGCCAAATCCATGACCATCCAACCCCCGCTGATCCAAAGGTCAAGGTCAAATACTTAGTCTCTTTACAAAACTTAACATCAGAGAAATATGTTATAACTTCTATTTCCTTCATCTTCTAAAATGCTTAATATTTCACACATGCATTCCTGTAAGGCTCTACTACCATGCTGTGCCAAATCCACGACCGTCCAACCCTCGAGGATCCCAAGGTCAAGGTCAAATACTTAGTCTCTTTACAAAACTTAATATCAAAGAAATATGTTATAACTTCTATTGCCTTACATATTTAGGGGCAAATGGGCCCGCGCTGGGGGTATTCCGTAAGTCTCGCTTACTGACAAATCTAGTTTCAATTATTATCAAAGGAGAAAAGTTCCACTATTTACTATAAATAGCGGTGCAGATATTAATGTCACAGGTGGTTGTGACGTCACTCGAAACAGTATAGGAATGAATGGCCTTTTTGTGGAATTTATCGGGGTATAAACTTGGAAAAGTTGCTGGAATACTGGATGAAGGCCGGGAATACTGGATGAAGGCCTTCATCCAGTATTCCCGCGACTTTTCCAAGTTTATATCCCCGATAAATTCCACAAAAAGGCCATTCATTCCTTATAATTCCAGCATTTGAAATAAATTCATGAAGAAAATGTGTTTATTTTGACAGACGGCAGCCATTTGTTTACATTGATAGCACTGACAGCGCACCTGTAGAAAGTAGTTCGGCGTGAGAGTTTACTGGGATATAAATTTTGGACATAGACTTACTACTGGCCAATCAAATGTTAGGGAATTGTGTAACTATTTTTGTGCTGGAATTATTGGTGTATGAACCCAGCTGAAACGATGATGGTATATGGTGTCCAGTAAAATCTGGAACCAGTCGTGTCTCGTAAAATGTTCCGATGCAACAAAATGTTTTACTTAAATAGTTTGTGACCAGTGTAAATGCAGACAAATGCAACTTGACAAAAAGGCTTAATGTTTTGTTATATGCATCATGGATAGCTGCCCTGGGTTAATATTTCAGGCCCCGATCTGTATGTGCAGATTTAATGCTGCACTGAACAGAATTTCAGTAAATCTAATAATTTTTTCGTGACCTGTAACCTATGCATAACTATGCAGTTCGAAATAATCAATATGTGTTTTTTGTTGTCTCTCCCGGGTAGCAACTCGAATAATGCGAGTATCACTTGAACAAGCAGTTCCAACTGAAGTTAAAGAATTTGACCTTTGAACTCAAGTAACTCCTATCAAACCAATCTGTTGTGTGGCGGGTTACTAGAGCCCCAAGTCGAGTTGGACCTGAACAACGGCTGCCCGGGAGTTTCACCCGGGAGTTACAACGAAAAACAACCATTTATAACTGACTGTGATAAATATAAATATCGAAGTGGGTACGTTTTGACCAAAATAAGTGGGAATGTTTTGACTTCGGTACGTTTTGACCAGCACCCGAGTGGCCGAAGCCCAGAATATTTAATAAATTGCCGTATGCCGTTCAGTTGTTATGGCAAAACTATCTCACTCAACATCGGTAATGACCAAATCGATTCACTGCACCCAACAAGAAATCACACTTCATGGATAGGTAAAGCGCGACTCGACCTTTGATCGTAATAAATTGGACTCAAAGGTGTGAAAATTAGCCAAACACAAACATCGACAAAACTTTCGAGCCATTGTCATGATTGTTAAGCAAAATATCTAGAAATGTGTCCGCAGATCTTGAACATTGTTTCAAGGATCGCACTAGTAGCATTTCGAGCCATCTTTTTTAAAATACATTAAACATATAGGGAAAATTATCGGGACCTTGACACTATTTCGAGCGAGCGCAGCATGACGAGGCATCGCATTTTGAGCCATCGCGATTTCACTGTATTTAAAAAAAATTGCTAAGCAATATTTTGTAACTTTTTTTATATCTATTTGGTCCTTTGGATGTTACTTGAAACTGAGGCCCTGTGTCTATATGACTCTCTCATCGCTCCAGATAAGGAATTAGTAATTGAATATTTTCACTCCATCTGAAGCATTTGGGTATTTCAATATTTTAATTGGGTAAAATAAAATCACACTACATTTTACACATCAACAGACAACAATTATTGAATAGTTTGCTTCGAACTGAAAACATGTCTTGGCATTTCATTAAAATTGTCTACTTGGAATGAAATACCAAGATGTGTTGTCATGGAAAATAAGAACAAAATGCTACATTTGTGGTCTGTTTATTGTTTTCTGTAGCATGATAAAGGTACCACAAATTTGTTATTGCTTTTTGGTACTCACTACTTCTGATTTCAATTGGGTTTTTGGCAATTTTAATTGGGTATTTACCCAAATACGCAGCTTATCTGGAGCTCTGCTCTCTGTTGCTGGGACGTTAAACCATTTCACTTGTACTTCTTTCTGTTGTAGTCGGGAACAACTGGCAAACCAAAAGCTGTTATGCTGAGTCACGATAACGTAAGTTTTTAGACCATGGAATAACCTCTATTTCAGAGGGAAAAAAATACTAATCTATATTCAATATATATTCAGCTATATCTGGGCCCGGTTGCTCAAAGCTTCTGTTACCTTAACAGACTGTTAGATCCTTAGCATTGCTAAGGATTTAACAGTCTGTTAAGCTAACAGAGGTTTTGAGCGACCGGGCCCAGGCATTTATCAAGTTCACATCACCCTAGGCAAGTTATCAGTAGCCGATTTCACCAACATTTCAAAGTATACTTATCTAGCAAAGTATACTTTGAAGGAGTAATCATTATTTTTCCCGAAATGCATTATGTCATATAGAACTAACGACTGCATATATTTGATGATTAAAAGTATGCAGAATTATTATACTGAATTTATTACATTATCACAGCCAAAATGGCTGTGATAATGTAATAAATTCAATATAATAAAAATTAATAAATTTATCATAAAATTGAAAATTTCTCCCTCTAGAAAAGTATACTTAGCAATGTTGGTGAAATAGGCTGCAGAAACTGTATGTTTACTGTCCGTTTCTGGATTGTTTTGTGTGTTTTGTGTGTTGTGATGTTAAGTAGATAAACGGCTGACAATGCTGAACAATTTCAGAACTTTTTATTAAATAGCTATTAGACCATAAAAGGTGTGCAGGGATCGTATATATAAGGTAGGGAACTGAATTCAATTCCTTCTATATCTGGCAAATCAGTTATTGTTACATGACTGCCGTTGTTTGACACCGCTCACAGCCACGTTCAAACATACACCGCGTGCTGTTTGACTATAGCCGTAGACAATGCTCATTCCGGGGCCAATCCTACATGACGTTACTAGAATGCACCATTACGTCAGACCAGTTTGCAACGGTCGCACTGAAAGTTTGAAATTGATGCGGCTGCATCATTCGACGTGTACTGCGGCCCTGGAATATGTTTGTGTAAATCACCTGTTTGAATGGAGCAGATTAGTAAATCTCCGTAAGTACTGCATATACATGTATGCACAATTTACACAATATTTCCGACAGAAATGTAACAATAACGTTTGACCATGTCCAGCCGTGGGTAAACGTTCGCCATGGCACTCGGTAACCTTGCTGTTCTCTCGTGCCACAGCAAACGTTTACCCACGGTTGGACATTGTCAAACCTTCTATTCATGTTTAATCTAAGATCTAAGCAAGCAACATGTAGGCAGGGCTCCAGATAAGGAATTAGTAATTGCGTGTTGTTACTCTATCATTTCTGAAGCAATTGGGTATTTCAAAATTTTAATTGGGTAAAATAAAATCTCACTACTGTTTACACATCAACAGATAGCAATTATTGAATAGTTTGTTTCGAAATGAAAACATGTACCGGTCGGTATTGGTATTTCATTAGAATTGTCTTCTTGGAGATGTGTTCTTATTTTTCCATGAAATTTGTTTCGAAATGAAAACATGTACCGGTCGGTATTGGTATTTCATTAGAATTGTCTTCTTGGAGATGTGTTCTTATTTTTCCATGAAAACACATCTTGGTATTTCATTAGAATTGTCTCCAAGGAGACAATTCTAATGAAATACCAAGATGTGTTTTCATGGAAAAATAAGAAAAATATGCTATATTTGTGGTCTGTTTATTGTTCCACAATTGTTCTCATTGCTTTTTGATACTCACTACTTCTGATTTCAATTGGGTTTTTGGCAATTTTAATTGGGTATTTACGCAAATATGCAGCTTAGCTGGAGCCCTGTGTAGGGATTTGGGGCTGGAAAAAGGATGTTATGAAATTTGTATCTAGAGCTATTTATGAGTAAAACGGTTATTATATACATGAACTCTGAGACAGATAATTGATTGTCTTGTGGTTAAATAGATAGACACACTCAATTTAATTACAAAACTATCATTGGTTCAATCATTGAATAGAATGTCCGCGGTCAACGGTTTCTGTTAATCGGTGTAACAAAGACAATCTATATATTTAATAACATTACAATTGATTATTTGGTGTCAATTTCTTCAAACATCTGATTGATTCACTATTTGACAGTACATAGATCGACACAATGGAATCAATCAGTCAATTTCCTTGCTTCAATCATCTTATTGAGTGACTAGCTAATGGTTAAATGAGTCAACACAGTCCATATAATCACATTTACACAAGCAATTTGACCACACTGTAATCAATCAATCAATCAATCAATCAATCAATCAATCAATCAATCAATCAATCAATCAATCAATCAATCAGTTTCATTGATTCAGTGTTTGAGTCATTGTACTCTGGTTAAATGGATTGACACACTCCATTTAACCACAGTACAATCAATCAATCAGTACCATTGCTTCAAAAATGTGATTGAATGTGTATGGTCAATTATTTAATCTGCATACCAAAGAAAATATGTCCATTTAACCACAATACAATCAATCAACCAGTTTCATTGCTTCAATGATCTGTTTGTGTGGTTGGTTGGGAGCATGTGGATGTGGGGTCCATCCTTGCCGGAATCCGATATCCCTGTTTTGACCCTCAGGTACATTTGTGTCTTTCTGGTACGTGAGAGTTGAATCCGGTTATACCCATTATAAAATCCTATTACTTTTGGGGAGTGGGGCTAAGTGACTGGTGTGGTGAGGACCTGACACTAAGTCAAGTTATTCTAATTTCAGGACTGAATATATACTTTTTTCTGCAAATATTCAGTTCTGATTTTAGGACATTTGACCCTGTTAACCCGGCCTAATATGACCTTAGCTGTTGACAGGCCGTTAACCCTTTCAACACTACAGGTCTGTATATAGGTATTGGCAAATAGTGTAGATCCAGATGAGCAGGCTCGTAACGAGCCGTCTCATCAGGATCTGCACTTTTTGCTAGTAATTTTCCTATTTTTGAGAACAAAAACACCCCGTTTTCATAAATGGACTTGTCTGATTATCAGTTTGTGACGGTTGGATTGGTTGCAAAATTAACATATCACAGTTCATTCCAGTTACTTCGGGGTGACAAGGTTAAGCACCAGTAAATCAAAATTGAATTAATCAATTGATTGACTGCATTGTGGTTAAATGGACTTTGCTAATCAATCAGACTCGTTGATTTAATCATTACTTCCTACAGCTGAATTGGACAGCGGCAACCGCAAATCGTGCCTTAGAGAACGTCTATGGCAAGGAGATTGGCGTTACTTATCTCCCCTTGAGCCACATAGCCGCTCAGATGCTCGATCTGATAATGGCGTATCATTGTGGGAAGGCGGTATATTTCGCAGCCCCCGATGCGCTAAAGGTACGCTTCTGTGTCTGTGCCTGTTAACTGTGGCTGTGGAGAATGGGGGTTATCAGATTTGTGACCAGTGTAGCTTCTGATCAAGTGCACACTCCACAGGTGGAAGTCTCAGACCTAGAAATGGCTCATTTGTAAACCGTTACCCACCCACCAATTTCTGTACACTGTACAGTATAGCCTATTGTTTTTTTTTATGCCCCCTCACCCGGTGAGTTATTGTCACATTTCTGTGAGTATTTTGTACTCCCACTTTTGATAATCAATGCGTGCTGAAATAAGTGCATAAAATACGCCAATGCACACCTTATCTGGAGATCAGGGGACCGTTTCACGAAGCTTTGTACGACTAAGAAGTTCGTAAGTGCAAATTTAGGATCGTCTGGAAATTTAAATTGATGTATTTACATTTATTGAGCATAGGCTGCATATGCAGCCTATGCTCAATAAATGTGAATCCAATAATTGTTTACAAGAAAACATTGCTAATGTGAAATTTACAGAATTTTGCACTTATGAACATTTTAGTCGTAAGAAGTTTAGTGATACGGGCGCCTGGATACTACAGACATGTGTATATAATGTGGAATATATCCATGATATTCCATTCTGATTTTCCCCCCAATGCAGTAGGTTAAAATGGGATCAAACCCGTTTGCCCGTCCTTACATGACCTTAGCTGTTGATCGGCCGTTAAACACTAATAAATAAATCTTGTTTGTGAGGGCTGAATCTGGTTATACCCATTGTATGAGTAATACAATTATTCATAATCCTATTACTTTTAGGGGCCAAGTGGCTTTGTTATTCTAATCAGGGCTGAATTTATAATTTTTTTGGATGCAAATATTCCGTTCTGATTTTGGGATTTTCCCCCTATTGCAGCAGGTTGAATACGGGATCGAACCCGTTGGCCTGGCCTTAAATGACCGTAGTTGTTAATAGGCCGTTAAACACCAACAATAAACAAATAAAACACAGGTGCATGCGTTTTGCTATATCATATGAATAAACAACACATTCATCATCGCTAAAAGAAAATGTCTAGACCTGTAATTATTTCACTGTTCTTGAAAGCAAATGTACGTCCATATTGTCACACACAACATTCCTAAATTGCATTCATCATGGTGTGATATTTAGCAACCAACAAACAAACAAACAAACAAACAAACAAACAAACAAACAAACAAACAAACAAACAAACAAACAAACAAACAAACAAACTGAATTGCAATGGAAACCCTCTAAACAGAACACCCTGGGATATCCCAGGGTGTCCTGTTTAGAGAGGTTCCAATGTAACGAGAAACACGACTTCCAGGGTACGTTGGTAGACACCCTGAAGGAAGTGAGGCCAACATCAATCTTCGCCGTCCCTCGCGTATGGGAGAAGATAGCAGAGAAAATGCAAGCTGCCGGCAGTCAGACAACGGGATTCAAACGGAAAATTGCCATCTGGGCAAAGGGAGTTGGACTACGGGGGACATATGCAAAAATGAACAAGTAACGTACAGCTTATCAGAGCTCCAGATAAGCTTTGTGTCTAAAGAGTATTGTACCGCGAGATTTCAAATTAAATGCATATTTTATTTTTGCAAATGGATTATTGATTCGATCCCTATGGAGGTATGCCCCTTTACGACTCTGAAAATGCAAATTTATGCTTGTCTTCTTCTCTTTCTACAGTTTGCAGCCGATTTACTTCATTCTCAGTATACATTAACACAACAATTAGCTACTGGTTTACATCAGTAGTGATATGCCATTGGAGGTTAATGTGACGTTGACCTACTTTTTTTCACTCACTTGACTCCGCGTCGATGAGTGTATATAGTGCAGGGGTGGGAAGTTTCAGGATATATCCTGAAATCAGGATTTGGGGTTCCTGATAATTGCATTTGAAGCACGCTTTTTACACATTTGTGGGTGCAAAAATATGTTTGTTTAGCCATTTTCAGGTTTTGCATTTGAGACAGCCATCTGATTTTGTGATCTTCATAATTTCATTAAATACATTTACAAAATGTACAATATTTTCTGTAAATGGTGTCAAAAGTTGACAAAATTTTCAGAGTATATGCAGAATTATATTTATGAATAATATTGTGAAATTGTAAAAATTTGTTAAATGGATTTAATGAAATTACGCAGATGTCCAAAGGTACAAAATCACATGGTGTATCACATGGTGTATCACATGGTGTATCTCATTTGGAACCCACCCCTGATTGTGACCTCCAGCACTTGTTTTTCAATTGCAGACAGAGCGTGCCGTGGGGGTGGACAATCGCTAATGCCCTTGTCTTCAAGAAGGTGAGGGCAGCCCTAGGCTTTGACCGGTGTAGACTGTTTGGCTCGGGGGCCGCTCCAATTACCAAGGAGACGCTTGACTTCTTCGCCAGTCTGAACATACGCATTGACGAGGTGTACGGCATGAGTGAATGTTCAGGTATGTTAGGAGGATACGGCAGGGGTCAACACTAACTGTATTCCGTGTATGGAAGAAGTTCAAGCCATTCCCACCGTTTTGTAGGAAGAATCCCATTCAGTATAATGTAAAAATCACAATGTCCATGCTGTGGAATCCCTGGCCAAAAATTAGCCTAACGCCCCGTATGGGATTTGTGGTTAGATTAGTTCTGGGCCCGTGATTATGTATAACGTCCTAAACATGCGCTTTTGTGGTGATGATCGAAAACAGGAAGTTGTAGTGGCTGAGCTCTGCTTCTGCCTGTGGGTTTTGCGACCAGTGTAGATCCTGATCAGACTGTGCATCTGCACAGTCTGATCAGGGTCTGCACTGTTCGCAATTCCATCATCGAACCACCGGTCATGCTTCTAACAAGTAATGTAGATCGTAATCAGGCAATAGGAGTGTATAATTTGATCGGGAGCTACACTGATCACAAAACCCTTAAGCCCCATTTCTTCCGTCACAGTCACATATGACCATGTTAAATAGATAGGCAGCCAAATTCAGTCAGATCGTCTACAGCATAGTGGAATGGTGACCACAGTGCAGATTCTGACCAGAGACGTAGCAGATCTACAGCTCTGTTTAGTTTTGTTTCGGTTTATATTTAAGGCTGGGAATTGGCTGAAACACCTTCCATACCCGTATACAGCTCTGTCAAGCAATCAACTGTTAAATAGATGTTATACGCCACACAGCTGGCAGTTGGTTGAGAGCATATGAAGGTTACTTTAACGATGTGGTTTATCCTTACCGGAATCCCGATAACCTTGGTTGGCCCTCATGTACATTTTAGCCTTCTTGCACGTGAGAGTTAGATCCAGTTATACCCATTATGAAAGTAGTAGGATTAATACTAATCCTATTCTAGGTGCTAGGGCTACGTGTGGAGAGGACCTGGCACCAGATCAGGATATTCTAATTTCAGGGCTGAATATATCATTCAGTTCTGACTTGGAAATATTCCTCCCATTCATACAGGAGATATACGGGATTTGACTCTGTTAAAGGTACATGCCCACGCAGCAGGTTACACTGTACTACAACTTTTCATTTTCTGTCATGCCTTATTTGAGCCATATGTCTACCCACTAACGAGTTATTTTTAATTACGGCGTGTGTTAATTGGTGTTAAATCGCATTTTATATGCCGCGACCAGAAAGGGTATTTTCCGACCTTGTGCTATTTTTACTAATACGCGTCACGTGACACGGTCAATCATATCACATCTTTGACATGCGCAGTGAAGTATCGGAAGTTGAGAAGAAAAATCTCTATTCGAGTCCAAATCTAAATCTCCACGTAACTCTTTCCATTTGGTGATCTGGTCGCCAATATTAACCACTCTCTCTCTCTGTACTGCCTGTCCCTCAGACATTTCGCCTTTATTTTGGCCGACGCTGTTTCATACAATCCGTCCTGAACGTTTCGACATGTTGATATTCTTGTTTACATATTGGGAAGCCTACTGGCGCGCGTAGTATACTGCGCATGCGCACCGCAAGCCGTGATGTGAAAGTCGTCGTTCCCGCACATTATCAAAATAGACTGTTATCGCCGCGCGTCGCTAACAGTAAATTGATAATTAATAAATTATTATATTTGTATAGCGCGGGCACTCGTAATTTTTAGAACTGGTGGAATAGTGACATAATTATACACTTATTTAATTCCTATAAAGAACATTTTGTGCCTACTGCGTGGGCATGTACCTTTAACCCGGTGTAACAGGAAATCTTCCCCCCCCCCCCTGGAAATCTTCCCCCAATCTTGTGATATTCTTGTCTATCAAGTGACTTACACTATGCATATGGTAGATTGGGGTGGGGTGTGAGGGAGGTGATTTTTTATGTTCCCCTTTCTTATACTACCAAATGACATACATTGTGCCTATGTGCACATGTTTGGTGGGAAATAATTCTGCTTTGTAGCATTCAAACACAAACTTTTGGGTGGGGGGCGGAGAATTTCCAGGGTGGGTGGGGGGGGGGGGTGGCGAGAATTTCCTAGGGTTGAGCCTGGAAATCTCTCCCCCCCCCCACCCCCCCACGCCCCCCCCCCCCCCCCCCCCCCCCCCCCCCCCCCCCCCCCCCCCCCCCCCCGACCCTGGAAATCTCCAGATGAGCCGGCTCGTGACGATGATGATTTCATCTCAAAAGTATATGTTGTTACCACTCGTATTAACCGTCTCGTCTCGATGTAACAACATATACCTTTAAAGAGAATTAAACAAATTAATTACTTTTTTTCCAACAAAAATGATTGTATCCTTAGACTGAAATGGGTTAATGAATGACATATTTTAGGGCCACACACATTCTGCTCAGACGAATACAACAGGCTCTCTAGTGTGGGGAAGAATTTGCCTGGCTCAGAGACCAAGTTGGACAATCCAGATGCTGACCAGCAAGGGGAGGTAATCTTTATTTCACGAAACTGTGTAACTTTGGAAATGGGAATAATGGCATTTGCGACTATTTTATTACCATGGTAGTGGAGGGGGAATTTCATGTTACCCTTGTCTGTTTGTGCGTCCTTTCCGTCCCATCCCGTTCATCACAAGGTTAACATTTTTGTTTGCTCTTGTATCTTCAATAATATTTGGCTAGCTCCAGATAAGCTGCGTATTTGCATACATACCAAATTAAAATTGCCAAAAACCCAATTGAAATCAGAAGTAGCGAGTATCAAAAAGCAAATTTGTGGTACCTTTATCATACTACAGAAAACAATAAACAGACCACAAATATAGCATATTTTCCATGAAAACACACCTTGGTATTTCATTAGAATTGTCTCCAAGGAGACAATTCTAATGAAATGCCAAGACATGTTTTCCTTTCAAAGTCAAAATACCGCAAAGGGACACAATTAAAATCACTGTTTTTGGCAGGTGTGTTTCTGGGGTCGGCATGTGTTTATGGGCTACCTACAACAAGAAGAAAAGACACAGGAAGCCATCCCCGCTGATGGCTGTTTACACTCGGGTGATCTTGGCAAGATACAAAATGGCTTCCTGTATATCACCGGCAGGATCAAGGGTAGGTGGTTATATATACATTACTTGCTATCTATTATAGGAATGAATGGCCTTTTTGTGGAATTTATCGGGGTATAAACTTGGAAAAGTCGCGGGAATATTGGACGAAGGCCAGAAGGCCTCGTCCAGTATTCCCGCGACTTTTCCAAGTTTATATCCCCGATAAATTCCACAAAAAGGCCATTCATTCCTTATAATTCCAGCATTTGAAATAAATTCATCAAGAAAATATGTTTATTTTCCGTTTTCTTAATAATTATTTTAACTGCGCCTCACGGTTACGGAAAGTAGTTCGGCATGGGAGTTTACTGGGATATAAATTTTGGACAGAGACTTGCTACGGACCAATCAAATGTTAGGGAATTGTGTAAATATTTTTGTGCTGGAATTATATATATATATACATGTATATAACATATGCAATTGTTCAGTATAGTGCATCGTAAACCTGTGTTGGCTTGCTGAAATAAGAACTTATTATTATTATTATAGTATTAAGTATGTCGACGGGTATATAGTATCCACAGCTCCAGTTAAGGTGCGTAATTTGGAGGTAAATTTCTTAATTCTCCATCAAAAATGGCAAGTTGGGAGTGCTTTAGAATTGTCTCAATGAGACGATTCTAAAGGACTCCCAACTTGCCATTTTTGATGAAGAAATAACAAAATTTCACCCCAAGTTGGTCAAATTACGCACCTTAATTGGAGCTCTGGTATCTTTGTAAAAGTAAGTCGGATTGACCTCAACCGTCATATACTTCCTTATCATCATCCATATTTGCATTCCATACCACACCCATGCGGCCTTCATGTCCAAGGTCAATGTCAAATTACTTTTTGGGTACTCATTATTTCTGTAACGGTCAGTCGGATTGACTTCAAACTGCATATATTGAATACTTCCTTATCATCATTTACATTTTCATTCCATACCACACCCATGCGTCCTTCATGTCCATGGTCAAGGTCAAATTCCTTAGAATTTTGCGTCCGTAAGATTTGCGTAAAAGTTTTTGGGTACCTATTATCTCTGCAGCGGTAAGTCAGATTGACTTTAAACTTCATGTACTTCCTTAGCATCATCCATATTTTCATTTCATACCACACCCATGTGACCTTCATGTCCAAGGTCAAATTACCGGCATCCATAAGATTTACGATATTTTGTGTACCCATTATCTCTGCAACGGTAAGCTGGATTGACTTCAAACTTGATTTACTTCCTTATCATCATCCATATTTTCATTCCACACCACACCCATGTGACCTTCATGTCCAAGGTCTGATTACTTAGAAATTTGCATCCGTAAGATTTGCGTTAAGGTTGTTGGGTACCCATTATCTCTGCAACAGTAAGTCGAATTTACTTCAAACTTCATATAGTTCCTTATCATCACCCATATTTTGCCGGGGGTATACGTGAGCCCCTGCTCACTTTCTCTAGTTGTATTGTCATGTAACTACATGTAATGGTATAATCGGGTTTCACTTTAAAAACAAAATATTCTAGTTTATTCCATAGCTGATCTTGAATCGGATAAGCCATGTGATTTTGTTCACAATGTGCGATATTTAATGAAATATACAGGGATTCCGCTGGGGACAATAAAAAAATCGCCACTTCAAAAAAAAAAAATTGGTCATAAAAATTACAATTTTCGAAAAAAAAAAAAAATATATATATATTATTTTTTTTTGGATTTTTTTTTCGAAAATTGTAATTTTTTATCGCCAATTGTTTATTTTTATCGCCAATTGTGAAAGTGGCGATCGCCAGCGGAATCCCTGAATATATTTACAGAAACTGTGATTTTTTCAGTAAGTGACTTCGAAAGTTCACGAAATTTTCATAGCAAATGTGGAATTCTATTCCGCATTTGCTCTGAACATCAAGTCAACTTTTGACGTCATTTAAGTAAAATATAGTATATTTCTCATGAGAATGTAAATATTCTTAGGTACAAAATCACATTCATTGTCTCCAATGTGGCTGTCACTGGAGAAATGGGGATTTTGAGATTTGTGACCAGTGACGTTTTTGTTATTCATGAAAAAGTACTTACCGGTACATTTAAATATTTTTTAAATTTAATGTGTTTTAATTACCAAATGTTTGTCGGCAGCAAAATGTGGAACAGAAAGTAGTTGTCATGTCTAATTACATTACAGAATTGATCATTATGAGAAAAAATTATTTGATGAAATTCCATCAAATATTGATTTTATTACGAAAAAACGATTTTCCTATGGGCATGGGGAGTCGATTTCCAAATTTTTGGAACTTTGGAAATTGACTCCGAAACCTGGCGAGATAGCTTGAAAATGATGTAACCAAGAAAACAAGTTAGATTTTGAAAATTGGTCCACAAATAAAAAAAAATATTTAAAAAAAAATCTATTTTTAGCCCCCATGTTAAATTCCCATAGGAAAATCTTTTTTTTGCAATAAAATCAATATTTGATGGAATTTCATGAAATAATATTTTTTTGGGGAGGGTGACTTTTTTGTTATTGATGAAAAAGTACTTACATTTAAATATGTTTTAGATTTAATGTGTTTAATGACCAAATGTTTGTTGGCAGCCAAATGTGGAATAGAAAATAGTAGTCATTTCTAATTACATTACAGAATTGATCATTACGGCTGGAGGAGAAAACATCGCTCCGGTGCCTATAGAAGACCTTGTCAAGGCTGAACTGCCCATTATCAGCAACAGTATGCTCATCGGTGACAAGCGCAAGTTCCTTGCCATGCTACTCACTGTAAAGGTAGGTAGGTCAACACGTTGGTGAAATAATAATATTTTAATGCAGTGGAACCTCCCCGAGCCAGACACCCTGGTGTCTGGTTGTTCAAAACATCAGTTAGCTTAACGGACTGTTAAATCCTACATATCTGCACGACCAGTAGCCTATTTCATCAACATTGCAACATTGCAAAGTATACTTTAGTAGCAAAGTATACTTTGAGGGAGAAATTTTCAATTTTTTGAAAACTTTATTAATTTTTATTATACTGAATTTATTACATTATCACAGCAATTTAATGGCTGTGATAATGTAATAAATTCAGTATAATAATTCTGCATACTTTTAATCATGAAATATATGCATTTGTTAGTTCTATATGAAATAATGCATTTCAGGAAAAATAAATGATTACTCCCTCAAAGTATACTTTGCTAGTAAAGTATACTTTGCAATGTTGATGAAATAGGCCCCTGGTGTGCTGTTTGGATAGGTTTAATGAGAACTTACTGGCTTTTAAGTTTAATAGGTAAATCGTAGACTTGTCGAAGGTTCCAAAAAGAAACACAGGCAATCAAATAGAAAACGAAGTGAAAATTATTTGTGTTGTACAATATGCATAGAAAAACCTTTTTTTTTGTATGTGAAAATGATATTTTCGTTTAAATACGTAGCTTTCTACTATTTAAACGCCTGTCATTTCTTTCAACGCATCGTTTAAAGTTGTTTGTAATTAGAAAATGATGTTTTTGTTGGTTTAAACGTGTCGGATTTGCTAATTATAAAAACGGTGTGTAAAAAAATAGACAATTGTTTGTGGAACCAGGAACAAATCCAGACTGTATGTAAACTTTATACCTTATAATGTACAGGTCACTCTGGGAGGTTCCCATTATGTCCGGGTTAGACACCAGAGCTCCAGATAAGCTGCGTATTTGCATAAATACTCGATTAAAATTGCCAAAAACCCAATTGAAATCAGAAGTAGCGAGTATCGAAAAGCAATAACATATTTGTGGTACCTTTATCATGCTACAGAAAACAATAACCAAACCACAAATATAGCATATTTTTCTTATTTTCCGTGAAAACACATCTCGGTATTTCATTAGAATTGTCTCTAAAGAGACAATTCTAATGAAATACCAAGACATGTTTTCATTTCGAAGCAAACTATTCAATAATTGCTGTCTGTTGATGAGTAAACAGTAACTAGTGTGATTTGATTTTACCCAATTACAATGAAATGAATGATGCAGTGACAATACTCAATTACTAATTTCTTATCTGGAGCCCTGTAACCCTGAGACCCAGGACCTAAATTTTGTTAAAATGTAATATTACCTAAAAAAATATTGTTATTACATCGTGGCTATATCCATAAAATTTAGGCAGATTTCGTGAAGCAGACAGTAATTTTCACATCTGCAGGTTGACATCAATCTAGACACGAACGAACCGCTCACTACCCTCACAAAGCCAGCCCAGCAGTGGTGTCAGTCCGTCGGTGGTTCGGCCACCACCGTGAGTGACGTCCTGGCCGACAAGGATGTACTACGGGCGATACAGGCTGGAGTGGACGCGGTGAATAGTCGCGCTGTGTCGCGAGCTTGCAAGGTGCAGAAGTGGTCGATATTGCCCGCGGATTTCTCCATCCCGGTGGCGAGCTGGGTATGTTGGTCTTTTTTGGGTTGTTCCACCAATCCGTAATATACAGGACTCAACATTATTAACTAGTCCATTTATGAACTGTTTATGAACAGTTACTTGCAAAATGTGCAGATTCTGATGAGACGGCTCGTTACGAGCCGGCTCATCTGAATCTACACTATTGGCGAACACCACTATAGAGGTCTGTAGTGTTGAAAGGGTCAGTCGATCTGACTAACAAAAGGTCTGTGATGTTTGGGACAAGGGGGTATGGGCTGTGACTCGGGGGGTACCCTTGGGCATGAAAAATACTTTCATCGTGTTTCCATCCCACTGGTCTGTCAGATGAGACTTTAAACTGTGGTCCTGTCTCTATATGACCTTAGCTGTTGCTGGGACGTTAAACCCATTCATTTTCAGTTCTGAGTTTGGGTTGTTCCACGTATCCGTGCTGGTGAAATACTCAACTCAACACTATTAACCCGGCCGAGAATTACTTTAGCTGTGGACAGGTCGTTAAATGCCATTAAATATAGAAAAAATTCACATTGTTGCGTTTATATGGCTAAACTTCTGTTGATCGAGGACTCTGACTGCAAAAGGCCTGTGATGATTGGAACAAGGGTTATCCACGATCTACTTGCTATGTGCTGTAACGCAGCGTGATCAGAACTGGCGTTGTCTGTTCTGTGTCCCACATTATATAGACGTTATTGCATAAAATCGGCTTTGGTAATCAGTTCACAGCATGTGTTAACTCTTTCAACACTACATACATGTATAGCAATGTTTGCAAACAGTGTAGATCCTGTTGCACCGGCTCGTAACGAGCAGTCTCATCAGTATCTGCATTTTTTTTCCAAAAAATTCATTTTTTTTTTAGAAACATTAAAACAAGAACAAACCTCCTTATAAATGGACTAGTCTGAAAAAGATTTTGTGACGATTGGATTGGTCCTTAAATAAACATTCCAGTTATGCCTCCTATGTGATATTGCATCGCTCTTGAGGTTCCGTACATCCGTCCATGTACATTATAGGAATGAATGGCCTTTTTGTGGAATTTATCGGGGTATAAACTTGGAAAAGTCGCGAGAATACTGGACGAAGGCCGGAAGGCCTCGTCCAGTATTCTCGCGACTTTTCCAAGGGTGTTTATTTCAACGTTTCTGAACATCAATTCGCAAATTTATTATAGGAATGAATGGCCTTTTTGTGGAATTTATCGGGGTATAAACTTGGAAAAGTCGCGAGAATACTGGACGAAGGCCGTAAGGCCTCGTCCAGTATTCCCGCGACTTTTCCAAGTTTATATCCCCGATATATTCAACGAAAAGGTCATTCATTCCTTATAATTCCAGCATTTGAAATAAATTCATCAAGAAAATGTGTTTATTTTCCGTTTTCTTAAGAATTATTTTAACTGCGCCTCACGGTTACGGAAAGTAGTTCGGCGTGGGAGTTTACTGGGATGAAAATTTTGGACAGAGACTTGCTACTGACCAATCAAATGTTAGGGAATTGTGTAAATATTTTTGTGCTGGAATTATTTGCTAATACATTAACATCAGAGTGTAAACCAGCATAACGATTCACTAACCTAAATTCGCTATTAAAATCAAGCAGAAGTCGCCGTCTTGGAAAATATTGAATCACGTGACAATCAGTGATTTGGTTGGCTAATGGTGACTGACGTCATTCTCCAGTAACCAACTAAACCACTGCGTGTCACATGATTCAATATTTTCCAATATGGCGGCTATTGTTTATTGATAATCAGAAGTGATTGTGTTTGATTTTAATAAACAAATTTACAAGGTGCATCATCACGTGGTTAGAACAACAACAACAATGGCTGAAAGTGTTGAAAGCGTGCTCTCTCGTATTATTATTTGATACATGTAGTTCCTTAATATGCAACAGATTATGAAATATGGCACAGAAAACGTGTCTTTATGAGTTGCATTTGGTGGTCTCGGGACTTCGGCACATACTTATGTTGTTTTTGCGACGAATCAATTTCCATGTCAGTAGACACGGAAATCGATTCTTCACAAAAACAACAGAAGTTTGGGCCAAAGTACCGAGACCACCAAATGCAGCTTAACAAGACATCTTTAATGCACCATATTTCATCAAAATCCGTTTACAAAATGAGGACAATATAAGCACCTTTAGGTTATCGAAAGACACCAGCATGGTATTCTCTATATTAATTATTACAGGTCCGACGATGAAGCTACGCCGACCGATTGTTGTGAAGAAATACGACAAGACGATATCTGCCTTCTACGAAGAATGATCTGATGCAGCAGTCTACTGCTGTTCTGTGTTGATAATCATGATATATACATATCAGCGAGAGCGATAACATTGGTGATTTGTTAGTTCAGGTCAAGGTTGAACTAAGTTTGTGTTAGTTCTCCTCATCGTTGTGTCACAAGTACTACATTGCTCATGGGCAAAATCATGCAGTTTGATTGGTTGAGACTGAGCTTTGCTCGGGCTCAGCTAATCAAATGGCTTGATTTTGAGGACAAACATTGAGAACATTTTTGGTAGTTCTTCTCAAGTACTACACTCATTTCATGGTCAAAATCATGCTGTTTGATTGGTTGAGACTGATCTTTGCTCAGGCTCAGCCAATTAAAAAGCTTGACTTTGAGGACAAACAGTGAGAACAGTTTTGGTAGTTCTTTGTGTCAGTGTTGTGCCTAGGTCTTGGATCAATATAAACTGTTCATGTTTTAAGGCTTGGCCTTAAATGACCTTGGGTGTTGATAGGCCGTTAAACAGCAATAACATTTTGGAAATTGACTCCGAAACGTGGGGAGATAACTTGAAATTGATGTAAATAAGAAAATAAAGGCTACATTTTGAAAATCGGTACACAAAAAAAAATATTTCAAAACATCTATTTTCGCCCCCCCCTGTTAAATTCCCATAGGAAAATCGTTTTTTCGTAACATTTACAGAAAATATTGTAAATTTTGCAAATGTTCTTGGGTACAAAATCACATGACGTGTTTCATATTTAAGTAGACGTTGCTGCTTTTAGGTTGAACAAAATGTCCAATATATGCATTCTAGGCACAGCACTGATCAGTAAATAGCCCTCAGTGTCTGCTTTTTCATTGAAGGCAAGACGAGAGGTAATGTTGTATTAAGCTGAATAGCCATATTGAACAAATTAATCACATTCTGTTGATTGTTAGAGGAAGACAGATCTGATGTTTTGTTTGCCATCTGCAGAGCTCCAGATAAGCTTTGTGTGTTGATTGTACCCCCTGATTTCAAATTAAATGCATATTTTATTTTTACAAGTTGATTATTGATTTTCTTCATTATTAAATAGGGAACAAATGATCAAAACACATTTACTTGTTTATAGTGTTTTCCGCTCTATGCAGCAGGTTAAAGCAGGATCAAACATGTTTGCCCGGCCTTACATGACCTTAGCTGTTGATAGGCCATTAAACCCAAATAAAAAAGTGAGTCTTATTATGGGTCAGATAAATATTTTAAGATTCGCAAACATGTTCTATATATGGGCGAGAAAAAGTATCCATCATATTTACTGGTGTGGGACTAAGAGTATTCCATATATACTCCGGTGTGTGACGAGGATATTCCACCCGAGTGGTCAGAATATGTTGTCAGAAACGAGGCTTTGCCGAGTTTCTGACGACATATTCTGACCACGAGGGTGGAATATCCTTGTCACACACCGGAGTATATCTGGAATACTTTTTCTCGCATACCTACTAAGTCCAGAATCATGTTTAGCCATAGTACGCCATCAACGAACTACCATAGACCATAGTATAATACTAACTTTTTTTCTTTATATGCTATCTCCAATACAACCACTCAATCGCATTACCCGTATCAACAAATGGGTGTAAACAAAGTTTACACCAACAAATTAGAGTCTCCTACATTGGATCGAAACATTTAACACATAACGGCCCAATAAAAATACGGTCTGAAGACGCCCATGACAGATGTGTAAACCCAATTACTACATACACAAAATAAATAGGACGCAGTACGAGACAAACTCATATACATATTGAAAGTAGACCATATATCCTCAATTCAAATTTGTAAAATAATGTTTACAGAATCATTTGATGTTTTTATTTTGAGTATTTATTGCAATTCCGAGACGCTGTCTTCAATTACGCAAATATCAGTCCGCCGAAAGTTTCACTCCGACGGACCGTTGCCGTTTTCAAGAAATTCTTGCTCACTGGATTAAACATCATATTCCAATCACTATCAACTGTCACTATACATATGTTTGGTGAAGAATCAACAACATACGAGGTAAATATTTTGCTGTAAATTACATGTTTCTTCTTTCTTTAATAATAATCATGTATTCAGTATTCGGCCAACTGATTTACAGACACACCTTACACAACTCGTCCCACAAATTTACGCAAATTTGATAAAACTGGATAAAACATGAAATAAATAATAGCCTACATAACAAATCCAGAGCGACGTTGTTGACATTGTTGTCTACTGACAGTACTGTGTAGAGAGCGTGTGTTTGTAAACAATGCAGACGACGTTTGGAAGCCAATACACAAAAAGTAGTTCCGGCAGTGTGTCACAGGTCAGCCGTGTGAGATAGCCGTGTGAGACAGAAAAATCCCACATGGGCGTGGCTTCGGAAATAACATTGAAATGGACTCTGGGTATGCGAGAAAAGGATATTCCACCCCCGTGATCAGAATATGTCGTCAGAAATTCGGCAAAGCCTCGTTTCTGACACTCGAGTGGAATATCCTTGTCCCACACCAGTGCCTATGATGGATACTCTTAATCTTGCCTCTCATGTATAGTATACTTTCTTCACATTTATTCAGAATATTAACTTGCTGTCACTATCTTTGACTCTTTAGTTACCTGGGAGTTGAATTGGATTATTGCCCATTATAAAAGTAGTAAGATTATTACTGATCCTACTGCTTTTGGGAGGGGCCAAGTGATTCTGGTGTGGCGAGGACCTGGCATCAGATTAGGATTATTCTGATTTCAGGGCTGAATATATAGTTTTGTTATTGTAAATATTCAGTTCTGATTTTGGGATTTCCCCCGCATTTGTTTGTACATGTACTTGAACATGTACTTGTACTTGTACAGGTAATATATGGGATTTAGTACTAAACCCATTGACCTGGCCTGAAATGACCTGAGCTGTTGATAGGCCGTTAAACCCTTAACAAACAAACAAACAAACATAACTTGCTGTCACACAACTTGATTGGTTTAACTTGACTTCATCTATAGTGTAATCATTAGCTGACATTCAATAGTATAACACACATTAGCTATGCATAATCATTGTTAATAACTTGCTTATTTTTCGCCTGGAAATTTGTGCTTGCTTTGATTGTCATTTTATTGCATAAAATTGACACTGGCAGTGTATTAACACAGTCATAATACTCTAGTGTAATACATATGCAAATCACAGGTTGAATTAATGGACCGAGGTCTATAAATACATTAAATATGCCGAAAAGCATCCATAAATGAAAAAAAAATAAGCTAACAAAAATTTTGTTACTCCCTCTATAACAATTATACGATGCAAATTAGCTCGTTGCAGGAAGCATGTTTGGTGACCGGTACAGTTTCAATGTATGATTATGTGCTTATTCAATAAATAGAATCTAACATTTGTGTTGATTTAATATATTTATTAAACATGTTGACTGATATCATAAGAAATTTTGCTTAGCCTTGATTCTTTATGAATATGAAATCGGTAAGCTTGTTTAACCCTTACACCGCTATCTTATTTTTTTTGTCGTCTGCTGTTTATTTTCCATTTTTATCATCAAAAACATGCTTTGACAGCACTTTAGAATAATAATTTACAACATGCTTTGACAGCACTTCAGAATCATTTCCATTGGAAATGATTCTGAAGTGCTGTCTGTCAAACCATGTTGTTATTGAGAAATAAGGCAAGATATGAAAGCAACAACAGACGACAATTGTTGTGAGTAGCGGTCTAAGGGTTAATAAATATATTAAATCATCACTCCTGTACATGTAAGATCCTGTATTTATAATATTGATTGTTCTCCATGTTTGATATGTCCGAAAATCATTTGCTCATCTGCTGCCAAAATTTATTTGCTTTGTGTGTTCATGTAACGGGTGTTTGCTAGGCAAGGCGTGTAGGGTTGACAAACAACGTTTACCCCACTATACCCTACTGTGACCTATAACATACATGTACATGTATATGCAAGAATTGTATGAAACAAAATATTGCACATTAAGTACCGTTAATTTAACCAAGTCGGCTGATTATCGTGAAATAATGCATAAGTGATTGGGTCCATATGCTAAGCAAACGAGTGAGCATAGGAAAGTTTTTTTAGCAGTAGAATCTAAACACGAGGGCATAAATCAAGATAATCAGCTCACATGGTTAAATAAACATTTTCTTAAATTTCACTTTGTTTTTATAATGTATCGTACTTCAAACAAAGTGAATCAAGTTTAAAATATGGCCAAGATGTGTGCGATTAATTTTGGGAGGCGGGGCCATAGTGAAGGTGATTGTCTCGCGATTCAGGGTGTGTGTCTGAGAACATCAGTTGATTGGTCGAAGGACGCACGTCATTGTGACGTTACTGAGGTCATTTCCCCATATATGGTAACACGAGAGTAGTGTAAACTACTTTCTGAAATGTAAGAGATGGTTATAGTACACTATGGAATGGAAGTACAATATATGCAATGCAATATGTACACAATAAGGCAAAACCTACCATTTACTGGTCCATTTAACATTTCAGGGGACCATTTCACTTAAACTTTGTACGCCTAAAATGTTTGTAAGTGCAAATTTAGGATTGTCTTTATATTTCAATTGATGGATTTACATTTATTGAGCATAGGCTGCAGGATTGTCTGGAAATTTCAATTGATGTATTTACATTTATTGAGCATAGGCTGCCGCCTTTGCCCAATAAATGTCAATACAATAATTGTTTACACGAAAATTGTTAATGTGAAATTTACAGAAATTTACAGACTGTCATAATTTTGCACTTACAAACATTTTAGTCGTACAAAGTTTAGTGAAACGCCCCCCCACATGTGTCTATCTGACCCTTACGATACTTAACATTCATAATCGAAGAAATGATTTGGTGCTATACCGGTCACGAGCTCCCTTTTTGTATGATGCTGGCTCAATTATAGTCTGCCACCTACATTGTCATTATCTTCAATGCAAAATACTTGAAAAATATGCTTGGAATCAAGCAGCTTGATTGGCTGAGCCTGAGCTGTGCTACAGCTCGGGCTCAGACAATCAAATTGCTTGATTGCAAGTTAGTATTGCCAATTGATGTTCATGGGTAAGGCAGGCTGTTGTTGTTGTGCTCGCTTGCGGACGGCGTGATATAGTCGGCACACTGGCATACGTACGTCCGTTAGTACATACTATCAAAACCTTGGCGGGCGTGACATTCTGGCCGCGGCCATCTAGTGTACACTGAAAGGTTCAATTTATGAAAGTGCTGCTGTTTGCAAATACATGTAGAACTTATTGGTATATTTTCTTGTATGTTAATAGATGATTGTTGATTTATGCAATATATTTAGTTTATTTTTGTAAACACCAGTTAATTATTGTTTTGATCATGTAAAAATACGCTGCTTTGATTTTGTACATTACAAACACTAAGGTGGCATGTGGCATTATAAAACATGGGTAAGTTGGTCTAATGTTGGCATAATATGAATATATAGGTGTTTTTGTTTCATAGTTCTATGTATTATATATTTTCTATATTTTGATTTGTAATACTGGTATCTGCTCACAAATTAATGTTCATGTGTTGTTGGTCATATACATGTGTATGTTTCACCAACATTGAACATCCCATAGTCATAGGCGTATTTCTAACAATTTATTTGAAATAGTTAACCCTTTCAACACTACAGACCTGTATAGTGGTATTGGCAAACAGTGTAGATCCAGATGAGCCGGCTCGTGATGAGCCGTCTCATCAGGATCTGCACTTTTTGCAAGTAATTTTCATATTTTTTAGATCAAAAACACTCCATTTTTATAAATAGATAGTCTGAAAATCATTTTGCGATGATTTGATTTGTCGGAAAATTAACTTATTAAAAGTCCATTCCAGTGACATAGGGGTGAAAGGGTTAAGGCCATGCTATTTATGGTCTCTGTCTGGCTTCCACCCAGATGACCAAAATCTTCCGACATATCCGGTAAAAACAAAGACAACCAAATTTATGTTAAAACCCTTTGCAGTTTTTAACATAAATTGAATTAAGCCTTTCAACCATAAGTAACTGGAATGGACTGTGCCTTGTTAATTCTCCTATCAATCCAACCATCACAAAATGATTTTCAGTCTAGTGCATTTATGAAATGGGGTGTGTGTTTTTTCTGTCAAAAAATTATGAAAATTTCTTGCAAAAAGTGCAGATCCTAATGAGATGGCTCGTCATGAGCCAGCTCATCTGGATATACACCATTTGCAAACACCGCTATAAAGAGATAGCAGCAAACTTTATAAAACAATAAGAAGAAAATATTAAACTTATTAAGTGTAAATTCATGAATAGATTTAAAACGTTGACAAGTGCCATATCAATTTTCATATTACTTCACCAGTAAATAGTGTAAGATAGCATACACTATAGGAATGAATGGCCTTTTTGTGGAATTTATCGGGGTATAAACTTGGAAAAGTCACGGGAATACTGGACGAAGGTCCGAAGGCCTCGTCCAGTATTCCCGCGACTTTTCCAAGTTTATTATCCCCAATAAATTCCACAAAAAGGTAATTCATTCCTTATTATTCCAGCATTTGAAATAAATTAATCATGAAATCACGGTTATGGAAAGTAGTTCGGCGTGAGAGTTTACTGAGATATAAATTTTGGACAGAGACTTGCTACGGGCCAATCAAATGTTAGGGAATTGTGTAAATATTTTTGTGCTGGAATTATAGATTGTTGTTGTTTTCACTGAACCACTCTAAAAACCTACCCACACGCGGATGCTTAATAGAGAAAGAACTTTGTATGGCCTAAAGCAAGGTCATGAAAAGAATCAATGTTGATAGATTATTCTGACTGCTGTCAGATTTCAAGATCTGAGTTAATATTTGGAAAATGAATTACCTGTGGATGTTGTTGATGCCAATCCAGACCACTTCAATTGTTAAAATTGAAGAATACAACAAATTATTTAATGTTTTAAAGCTAAATTAATTTACATAGTTACACAAATTATAACTGTTAAATTTCAATACAGCATGTTACATGTTGGCCCAGCTTTAAATGACCTTAGCCGTTGATAGGCCGTTAAACACCAATAAATTTAATCAATTTCAATACAATATGTGCACTATTGACCATTTTTACTGAAACAATTAAAAGTGGATGAAATACATGCAAGTCTATGGAATTTTCAAATTTGGTGAAATATACGGACACCTGGCTGAGAAAAGCTACCTTAAGAATTATGCGACCAGCGCAGCCTCAGATCAGATTTAACGATCGGGGTTCACCCATACTGGAATCCCGACTGGAGACCTGGTTTGGCCCTCACGTACGTCTTTGGCATTTTGTATGTGACAGTTGAATCTGGTTATACTCTTTATGTGAGTACATGTATATTGATTATTCGTATTACTTTTAGGGGAAGAGGCCAAGTGACTTTGGTGTGGTATGGATCTGGCACCAGGTCGTTATTGTAATTTCAGGGCTGTATATAGAGAATAGTAGGTTAGTTCCGTGAATGGGAAAAAAATATCTGGCAAGGCTCAAGAATTTCTTTATTTCTCATCAGAAGTATATGTTGTGACCACTCATTTGAACCGTCTCGCCGAGACGGTTCAAATGAGTGGTCACAACATATACTTTGGTTCAGAAATAAGGAAAATAGATAGAGAATAGTAGGTTAGTGCCGTAAATGGGAAAAAATATCTGGCAAGGCTCAGGAAACGGGATGGGCGAGGCTCTGCCGAGCACATCCCGTTTCCGTGCCGCACCAGATATTTTTTCCCATTCACGGCACTCGCCTACTATTCTATTTATCCCGTCAACACCTTCAAATGGCTGTAAAATGCAAAAATTGTATTGACTGGATATCAAAAATGTTTCACGGCACCGTGTTTCACGGCACATACGCACTGTGTTGACGGGATAAATATTTATCTGGATGTAAATATTCCATTCTGATTTGGGGATTCCCCCCCCCCCCCATTTTGGCTGTGATAATGTAATAAATTCAGTATACTAATTGTATCCCCCGGACTCCGTCGGGGGATACTATGGATTTGACAGCGCGCCGCGTCCGCGTCCGCCGCAGACACTTCTTGTCCGGAGCATAACTCGAACACCCTTTGGAATATTTTCATGAAACTTCACACATGCATAGACCACGACCCGAAGGTGTGTCGCGCACAAGAATGACAACTCTTGCATAGCTAATTTTTGAGTTATCTCCCTTTTTTGTTTCTCGCACTGATTTCGTGTCCGGAGCATAACTCACCACCCTTTGGAATATTTTCATGAAACTTCACACATGCATAGACCACGACCCGAAGGTGTGTCGCGCACAAGAATGACAACTCTTGCATAGCTAATTTTTTAGTTATCTCCTTTTTTGTTTCGCGCACTGATTGACCATAACTCGACCACCCTTTGGAATATTTTTATGAAACTTAACACATTCAATTAGACCACGAACCGAAGGTGTGTCGTGCACAAGAATGACAACTCTTGCATAGCTAATTTTTGAGTTATCTCCCTTTTTTGTTTTCGCTCACTGATTTCCTGTCCGGAGCATAACTCGACCACCCTTTGGAATATTTTCATGAAACTTCACACATGCATAGACCACGACCCGGAGGTGTGTCGCTCACAAGAATGACAACTCTTGCGTAGCTAATTTTTCAGTTATCTCCCTTTTTTGTTTTGCGCACTCTACAAACTGGACAATAATGCATGAAGACCTGTTTTCTCGTCTGCTCTGTATACCTTTTCTCGTGTGCTCTGTACACCTTACCTGTAGAGAGAACAATAGAAACTGGGAGAACCATGTGCTAAGCATGGGCTAGCATGTGCAGATGTCCAGTGCTTGACCACTGCTGACCAGGTAATTTATACAGGTAAATCACTACATTGGGTACTGTGTTGAAAATATTGTGGCATTATGTGGACCTCTGCAGATATATGTAGATAAATATTGGACTATTAAAAAAAAATTGGTCTCCAATAGCAAGCATTATTATTTTTAAACTTTTTTTTGTAATTTTTTTTTTTTTTTTTTTTCATTATTTTTTTTCATTTTTTTTTTCAAATTAGTTTTCAATTTGACTGGAAAAAAAATCTCGGCTCCAGTAGCAAGCATTATTATTTTTAAACTTTTTTTTTTCATTTTATTTTTTCATTTTTTTTTTTCAAATTATTTTTCAATTTTTGTCCAGTAGCATAAGGTCGTAAGTGCTATATACAGATTATT